>WFMF01000468.1:0-132703 GCA_011033025.1 Beroe forskalii
TAGCTTTTAGTGATAAGACCGATAATGGATTTATTTTGGCTGCTGTGCGGCTGTTTTACGACAATTATACCGATAAAAGGCCGTCTTGTATATATAACAGAATCTGGTATAATTGCCGCAAAACAGCCGCACAGCGAGCTAAAATAAAGGTACACCGACCGCGACCAGGGCCACGGGATACCGGGTGTTTTAAAGCCCATATATACTGGTTATAATGGCCGATATGAGGCTCATATTCGGTTTGTTGTACGCTTACGGTCATTTGCCATTGCATAAGACACATATTCTAAGTATGACCGTACAACTTATATAAGTTGTACCGTTCTGTTATATAAAGACGGCCTTTATCGGTATAATTCACGTAAAACAGCCGCACAGTGGCTAAAACAAAGCTTACACCAACCACGGGATACCATTATCGGTCTTATCACTAAAAGTAAAGCCGATAATAGGCGACAGTCGTATACGTGAGTGTTATATCTGAACGACCTCGTTCTCCCAATTATATGACCCTCATAGCGGCCATGAATGACTAGTAAAAAAGGCTCTCAATGAATAGCTTTGGCTTCCTACAACGTCTTTCTACCGGTTAAAGTATAGAGGCCTAGTATCGGCCTCGAAAGTCACCAATTTTCGCCTTGATTGATCTGATCTCTTGCTGCGTTTCGTTTTTGTTACTGTCTTGACCACGATAGTAAATAGGATAGTTAATAGGATTTTTACGCCGTTCTGTCGTTGAGTGTTGACCTTAAGGCCATGCGGTTGAATAAGGGAAAATAAGGTATGTATTCGTCACGTTCCCACCCTTGTTCTGCAATTGCATTTGTTAAGAACAAAAAGTCTGAATCACTGATTTTGAATGCAATGTGCTGCGCGCCATTGCGCGCCGCGCATTAGAATGTTGATGGACGGATCGTCTAATTATTTGAGCCTAACGCTACCAAAACTTGACGTAGCGCGCGGACCTAAATGGCGTGTACGCGCCGCGCACCAATGAGTGCATAGGTTTCGTAGGGAGTGAACCATGGCCAGGTGTTTTGAAATAAATGTTTCTGTTGAATCAATGATCTTAAGGTGGTTTCATCGTTCCGCGTCGATCAAATGGATTGATCAAATGAAAAACGCGCACAATACACTTTTATGAAGACATCCGCGCAAAAAAAGCAAGCGCGCGCGATTGTGTGCCATTTTCATTTGATCAGTTCATTCGATCGACGCGTAACGATGCAGGTGCCTCAATGTCAGTATTACTATTAAATCAAAATATCCTATACACTATAAATCATTTTAATTATTTATTTCTATGAATTTATTTGAAATAAAAAGAAATCTTTCTTCAAGACATCTATTTCTATGAATAGAAGTATTCTGCAATGGATAGAGCTTCATGGATACTTTGGTTAATTGGGCTATCCATCTGAATGCTTTTGATGCTATAAATCAAATTATTTAATGTTGTTAATTGATTCATGAATTATGAATTATCTTAGTAAACCTGTCCTTTCTGGGGTCCCTCAGGGTTCAGTCCTAGGACCTTTGCTTTTTCTACTGTTCATTAATGATCTGCCAGATGGAATTGTTAATGTTGTTAAGTTGTTTGCAGATGATTTGAAGTTGATAGCTAATGCCAGTGATAACAATTTAGTTAATGAAGACTTGCATTTATTAGAAAATTGGGAATCTACTTGGCTTCTAAGATTTAATCCTGAAAAGTGCCATGTTATGCATTTACCTTACAATAGAAATCCTCTTAATCATTACTTCTTGGATGGGGTTTTATTAGATGAAGTAACAACTGAGAAAGATTTAGGTTTACAAGTGAGTGAAGAATTAAGTTGGGACTCAAATATTAAGTCTTGCATTAGAGATGCTAATAAGATTATTGGTTGGATTTCAAGGAATGTCATAAACAGGGATTATAGAATTCTTGCCTGCATTTATAAGGCAATAATAAGACCAAAACTAGAGTATTGTGTTCAAATCTGGAGCCCTCTGCTACTCACGGTAATTGGGGACTATTTTAGAACTTGAATCCATACAGGAGGCGTTTTACTAGGTTGGCTGACGATATTGGGCTCTTGCCTTTATAGCAAGCGATTGGAGATGATGGGATTGACTACCCTCGGTGAAAGAAGAATTCGTGGTGACTTAATAGAAACGTTTAGAATGACAACAGGAAAGGTTTCTTATGGAAAAAAATATTTTTAAGATGGGTCGATCAGGGAGCAATATTTTAAGTAGGATCAAACCCACAGTGGGAAGTGCTATTTGTAAAATTAGACAATCGTTTTTGCCTGAAAGAATTAAAATGTACTGGAATAAGCTGCCACCTTATGTTAAATTGTCAGATAATGTTATAAGTTTTAAAATTAATCTAGATAGTAGGGTGCGCCCTTTTTTCAAAGTTTTTTAGGCACTTTGACTCGATTGTAGATCTCAGTGAGCTGATCACGAGGATATCAAGTTTTTTGAAATTGGACAATGTCTTCCTTTGCCTCTGGGCGTTTTTCTGTTTCGTGACGTCACATCACGTGACCTGTCACGTGATCCGCCTGCTAGTACTTTGTGCGCGCTCTGATTCCGCGCGCAATTGTAATTCTATATGCGTTCGCGGATCTGAGTTGTCCGTGTCAATTCTGTGCTATCTGTGGCATTGGCAAGACTTATCTTTATTGAATAATGGCATTTTCTGAACCAATCTATGATAGACGCAGATAGCAAATAATTTAAGAATCAGCAAGTTTTGCCATTGCCATTTTCAAGCTGATAAGTGCCATTACTTGGAAAATGGAAGCTTAAGTTTATACATTGAGAGCAGGGAAGTACATTAGTACTATACAAGGTTAAAATTGTACATCCCAATCAGGAGTCAGGGTGCATGTGACTGCTGAGTGTCCCCAGTCAGATCACATGACAAAGCAGAGGACACTCTCCCTCAACCAATGACTGAGCAGAACAAGGTTCTCGTGACTGATAGAGGACTAGGAGGAAGCAAGCAGTATCTCTTTGAACATGAAGAAATCCAGTTAACGGTGACCTAGTTTGTTATATTTTAACGAGTAGGCCCTCTACCTAATTCTATTTCATCGTTCGGCAGTCTTGAAGCTTATTCCGATCCCGAGATCTGTGAAATGTGAAACACTAAAAAATCCGTTTTATTGTTTTGTTCTTTTTTAATCACGAGTATGGAATTGGAAGTATCAGTCATGAATTTGAAGGGATTATGTCTGGCGTTGCCAGACTCCCTGGGTCTGATGAAGTCGGACAAAGCGGATTCAAAACGACGGAATGTCGCTCGCAATCATGGGAATCGAGGTCTAATCTCGGACAACAAAAGTACATGTCTATAGACCTGCACTTTTGAAGTCCGAGATTGCGAATTCGTACTCTTCTGATTTAGATGATTGGGAAACGGCCAAGATAACGGTATATGAAAGTTCCTCAGGAAACGGCCAAGATAACGGTATGAAAGTTCCTCAGGATTGTGAACCGTCGCTCAAAATCTGGGCACCATGAAATTTTCTGATACCAATCTACTAATCTACGATAGAAGCAGATAACAGATGATTTTAGAATCAGAAAGTCTTGCCAGTACCATTTTCAAGCTGATAATTGCGATTACTTGGAAAATGGAAGCTTAAGTTTATACATTGAGAGCCAAGAAATACATTAGTACTATACAAGGTTAAAATTGTACATCCCAATCAGGAGTCGAGTGTCCCCAGTCAGATCACATGACAAAGCAAGGGACACTTTCCCTCAACCAATGATCGAGCAGAACAAGGTTCACGTGACTGATAGAGAAGGAGGAGGAAGCAAGCAGTATTTCTTTGACCATGAAAAGATCACGGAACCGACATTTCATCTCACGACACTTCATCTCACGACATTTCATCTCCGACACTTCTTCTCAAAGTACGAAATTTCATCTCGTACTGCTTATCGATTGTATCTTAAAGTACGACGTTTGATCTCCAGGGTGCGACGTTTCATCTCAAAGGGTACGACACTTCATCTCTTACTGGAACTTGATTGTACTGTAAAGTACGACATTTGATCTCCAGAGTGCGACGTTTCATCTCAAAGGGTAGGACACTTCATCTCTGGGGATGACACCTTTTATCAGGGTAGGAAACATGATCTCAGGGTACGACAATTCATGTCAGGGTACGACACTTCGTCTCAGAGTCAGACTGCGACATTTCATCTCTGTATAAGGCACTTCATCTCAGACTGCGACACTTCATCTCAATGAAAGACACTTCATCTCAGGATACGACGCTTCATCTCAGGGTACGACACTTCAACTCAGGGTACGACACTTCATCTCATGGAAGTAGAACGACACTTCATCTAAGACTGCGACATTTTCATCTATCGGTACGACACTTCATCTCTCGTCACGATTCTTTATCTCAGACTGCGACACTTCATCTCTGGGTACGACATTTCATCTCTGGGTACGCCACTTCATCTCAGGGTACAATTCTTCATCTCAAGGTACGACATCTCATCTCTGGGTACGACACTTCATCTCAGACGACGACATTTTATCTCAGGATACGACACTTCATCTCTGACTGCGACTCTTCATCTCTGGGTACGCCACTTCATCTCCGGGTACGCCAATTCATTTCAGGGTACGACAATTCACTTCAGACAGCGACACTCTCTCTGGCGGGTATGATACTTCATCTTTCACTGCGACACTTCATCTCAGGGTACGACACTTCCCAGAGATGAAGTGTTGCAGTCTGAGATGAAGTGTCGTATCTAGAGATGAAACGTCCCAGTCTGAGATGAAATGCCGCAGTCTGAGATGAAGTGTCGTTCCCCGAGAAGAAGTTTCGTACCCTGAGATTAAGCGTCGTACCCCGAGTGAGAGAAGAAGTTTCGCACCCTGAGATTAAGCGTCGTACCCCGAGATGAAGTGTTATACCCAGATATAAAGTGTCTTACCCTGAGATGAAGTGTCGTACCTGAGATGAAGTGTCTTATCCTGAGATGAGGTGTCGTACCTAGATGAAATGTCGCTGTGTGAGATGAAGATTCGTACACAGAGATCAAATTTCGCAGTCTGAGATGGAGTGTCGTATCCAGAGATGAAGCATTGTACCCTGAGATGAAGTGTCGTACCCTAAGATGAAGTGTCGTACTCGAGATGAAGTGTCGTACCCAGAGATGAAATGTTGCAGTGTGAGATTAAGGGTCGTACCCAGAGATGAAGTGTCGCAGTGTCGTATCTAGAGATGAAGCGTTGTACCCTGAGATGAAGTGTCGTACCCTAAAATAAAGTGTCGTACCCTGAGATGAAGTGTCGTACCCAGAGAGGAAACGTCTCAGACTGAGATGAAGGGTCGTACACTGAGATGAAGTGTCCTACCCTGATAAGAGGTGTCACCCCCAGAGATGAAGTGTCGTACTCTGAGATAAAGTGTTGTACCCAGAGATGAAACGTCGCAGTCTGAGATGAAGGGTCGTACCTTGAGATGAAATAACGTTCCCGCCAAATATGTAGTGTCGAAGTCTGAGATGAAGTGTCGCAGTCTGAGATGAAGGGTCGTACACTGAGATGAAGTGTCGTACGTTGAGATGAAGTGTCGTACCCTGAGATGAATTGTCGTACCGAGAGATGAAATGTCGCAGTCTGAGGTGGAGTGTCGTACCCTAAGATGAAGTGCCGTTCCTTGAGATGAAGTGTCTTACCGAGAGATGAAATGTCGCAGTCTGAGGTGAACTGTCGTATCCAGAGACGAAATGTTGTACCCTGAGATGAAGTGCCGTACCCTAAAATGAAGTGTTGTACCCTGAGATGAAGTGTCGTACCCTGAGATCAAGTTTCCTACCCTGATAAGAGGTGTCACCCCCAGAGATGAAGTGTCGTAGCCTGGGAGATGAAGTGTCGTACTCTGAGATAAAGTGTTGTACCCAGAGATGAAACGTCGCAGTCTGAGATGAAGGGTCGTACCTTGAGATGAAATAACGTTCCCGCCAAATATGTAGTGTCGAAGTCTGAGATGAAGTGTCGCAGTCTGAGATGAAGGGTCGTACACTGAGATGAAGTGTCGTACGTTGAGATGAAGTGTCGTTCCTTGAGATGAAGTGTCGTACCGAGAGATGAAATGTCGTAGTCTGAGGTGAAGTGTCGTACCCTGAGATGAAGTGTCGTTCCTTGAGATGAAGTGTTTTACCGAGAGATGAAATCTCACGGTCTGAGGTGAAGTGTCGTATCCAGAGACGAAATGTTGTACCCTGAGATGAAGTGTCGTACCCTAAGATGAAGTTTCGTACCCTGAGATGAAGTGTTGTACCCAGAGATGAAATGTCGCAGTCTGAGATGAAGGGTCGTACACTGAGATGAAGTGTCGTACGTTGAGATGAAGCATCTTACCCTGAGATAAGGTGTCATCCCCAGAGATGAAGTGTCCTACCCTTTGAGATAAAACGTCGCACTCTGGAGATCAAATGTCGTACTTTACAGTACAATCAAGTTCCAGTAAGAAATGAAGTGTCGTACCCTTTGAGATGAAAAGTCGCACCCTGGAGATCAAACGTCGTACTTTAAGATACAATCGATAAACTGTACGAGATGAAATTTCGTACTTTGAGAAGAAGTGTCGGAGATGAAATGTCGTGAGATGAAGTGTCGCGAGATGAAATGTCGGTTCCGTGATCTTTTCATGGTCAAAGAGATACTGCTTGCTTCCTCCTCCTTCTCTATCAGTCACGTGAACCTTGTTCTGCTCGATCATTGGTTGAGGGAGAGTGTCCCTTGCTTTGTCATGTGATCTGACTGGGGACACTCGACTCCTGATTGGGATGTACAATTTTAACCTTGTATAGTACTAATGTATTTCTTGGCTCCCGATGTATAAACTTAAGCTTCCATTTTCCAAGTAATCGCAATGATCAGCTTGAAAATTGCACTGGCAAGACTTGCTGATTCTAAAATCATATATTATCTGCGTCTATCGTACTGTAGATTAGTAGATTGGTATCAGAAAATTTCATGGTGCCCAGATTTTGAGCGACGGTTCACAATCCTGAGGAACTTTCATACCGTTATCTTGGCCGTTTCCCAATCATCCAAATCAGAAGAGTACGAATTCGGGGGAACGGACATTTCATCTCACGATACTTCATCTCATTCTCACGACACTTTATCTCGCAATATGTCAGCTTTACGCAAAGGTAAGGGTCAGGGTTAGGGTCAGGGTTTTGGTTAGACACCTAACCAAAGACACCTTGGTCAAGCCGCGGATCAGTGCGTTTGATCTATGTTTATTCATCGGGGGATGTAATGTCGGGGGGTCAAATGTCGCAGCAATCGTCGAACTGCGACGTTTGACCCCCGCTTTCCTCTATAGATTTACTGTACTGTAGTAGGGGGTGAAGTGTCGGGGGATGTAGTGTCGGGGGATGTAATGTCGGGGGGTCAAGTGTCCCTAATTTACCTTTGATTGGGGTTAGGGTTTGGGTCAGGACAGGGAGATGAAGTGTCCTGAGATGAAATGTCGTGAGATGAGATGTCGCCCACCCCGAATTCGCAATCTCGGACAACAAAAGTACAGGTCTATAGACCTGTACTTTTGTTGTCCGAGATTAGACCTCGATTCCCATGATTGCGAGCGACATTCCGTCGTTTTGAATCCGCTTTGTCCGACTTCATCAGACCCAGGGAGTCTGGCAACGCCAGACATAATCCCTTCAAATTCATGACTGATACTTCCAATTCCATACTCGTGATTAAAAAGAACAAAACAATAAAACGGATTTTTAGTGTTTCACATTTCACAGATCTCGGGATCGGAATAAGCTTCAAGACTGCCGAACGATGAAATAGAATTAGGTAGAGGGCCTACTCGTTAAAATATAACAAACTAGGTCACCGTTAACTGGATTTCTTCATGTTCAAAGAGATACTGCTTGCTTCCTCCTAGTCCTCTATCAGTCACGAGAACCTTGTTCTGCTCGGTCATTGGTTGAGGGAGAGTGTCCTCTGCTTTGTCATGTGATCTGACTGGGGACACTCAGCAGTCACATGCACCCTGACTCCTGATTGGGATGTACAATTTTAACCCTGTATAGTACTAATGTACTTCCCAGCTCTCAATGTATAAACTTAAGCTTCCATTTTCCAAGTAATCGCGCTTATCAGCTTGAAAATGGCAATGGCAAAACTTGCTGATTCTTATATTATTTGCTATCTGCGTCTATCATAGATTGGTTCAGAAAATTCCATTATTCAATAAAGATAAGTCTTGCCAATGCCACAGATAGCACAGAATTGACACGGACAACTCAGATCCGCGAACGCGCATAGAATTACAATTGCGCGCGCGGAATCAGAGCGCGCACAAAGTACTAGCAGGCGGATCACGTGACAGGTCACGTGATGTGACGTCACGAAACAGAAAAACGCCCAGAGGCAAAGGAAGACATTGTCCAATTTCAAAAAACTTGATATCCTCGTGATCAGCTCACTGAGATCTACAATCGAGTCAAAGTGCCTAAAAAACATTGAAAAAAGGGCGCACCCTACTAGATAGATTCAAAAATGATTCTTCTTCATTAGGAAGTTCTGATGACAATTTCTGGCATGTTTCGTCCTTGATTATAGATAAAATCGAAGGTAATCCTAACTACCTGCACCATAAAGAGGATTTTAATAATTTTTTGCTTGATAACCCTTTTATAGCAAAACGAAAGGGCATAAATATTTACTCTCATTGAGGTTTTTTATCATTGTCATTTCTTATAATTGTACATCAGCGTTTTATAGCATGTATCGAATTTTATATGCATGTATGGGTTAATAGCTCACCTTGTTTCATTTAAATTATTCAAATGTTTTTATCGTTATCTAAGCTGATGGTGATAGCATGCTATGTGTTACCCTGTAGACTATATTTTCAATGATGACAGTTAATCGAATATAATGTTAATTCTGAGTACCATGTCAAGGTACATAATCAAATGATTAAGTGTTTTGAAGAATGATGTGCATTGAATCGTGTTGCCCAATTGGCAAAATCCTTTTATTTATTTATTTATTTATGAATTATCTTATGAATTGTGTTTTATAAAAGGATTGGGGCTATATTTGTGACAAATGTAAACTGTTTCTATGCTTGTACATTGATGTTTTAAAGAAATTCTTTATTTTATGGGATTTTCTCTACTAAATTGGTAACTGCTGCTTCTCCAACATAGCCCTTTAGCCACAAAAGTCATGCCACAATAATGCAATGTCCCAGAAAATATATAGACCATTCAAGACTCTTTCATTTTAGAGATTGAGGCAATTATTGCATCCACTTCATCCACATGACATAGTGAACCCAGGTTTGTGGCATAAAAAATTAACCCTTTCATAAATGCAAGCTAGCTTCCTTATTTGGTCATTAACAAATTTAAATTAACAATTCATGCTCTGCACCAAAGGCAGCATTACTCAAAAATTCCCTGAGAAGCTCTTATAGTTACAATTGAAAGTTGTTATTTCATTTTAAAAGTTTAATGGTTGTTCAGTTGCTATAACTCGTGGAGGTAATACATGTCCAGATTTGCCTACTCCTGTCTACTGGTGCCTCCTTGAACTGCAGAAGAAGGTTCCCTGATATGATGTGAGCTACAAATTACCTACCGCTTGCAGCTGCAGACTTCTTGCAGTTGAATACAATACAATGCAACAGGTTAACTATAATAATCATGAAGTAAAATTTCGAGATAAGAAACTGGAAAGATTTAAGATTCCAATATTGCCAGATATTGGATATGTCATTAACATAGCTGCCGAACTGCCCTCCTTTTGGGAGGGCGCCCTCCCATGCCCTCCATTTGCCCTCCTTTCGGACCTTGCCCACCTTTTTGGAGGGCAAATCTGAAAATTAACCTATAATTCTGATAATTTACTCACAATTTTGAAAATTTGCCTGATATTCACTATCTCGGATCACATTTTTAGTCGTTCCTAAAAAAAGGTCGCCATTTTTTGAAAATTTACCTACCAAGCACTATCTCGGATCGATTTTGAAAATTTACCTATCAAGCACTATCTCGAATCAATTTTTAAATTTTACCTACTTAACATGCTTAAAATTTATGCATAAGTCACCGAAAAATCTAAAAATTTACCTAAAATTCTGAAAATTTACCTGTAAATGAGAAAATTTACCTAATAGGCAAATTTACTATCTCGGATTCAATTTTTAGGCGACGTCCAAAAAAAAAAAAAAAAAAAAAAAAAAAGGTCGCCATATATTTTCTCAAATACACCCACGGAAATTGCCCTCCCTTCAACGCCATTTGCCCTCCCAAATGGGGCAAAAAAGTGCCCTCCCAAAGGAATTTCAAGAGTCGGCAGCTATGGTCATTAATTCATTGTAACTATAAGGTTGATGGTCATTAATTTGTTAAAACTCATGTAATTGTAATACCAGTCCAGGTTTGTCTACTCCTGTCTCCTGCCTTCAGTGAACTGCTGAAGTATGTTTCCTGATCTGAAGCAAGTTACTAAGTACCTACCACATGCAGACCTTTTCAACACAATGCAATCTAACAGGTAAACAGTGCTAGATTTCATAAATACCTTATTACAGGAAATTAAGTTTACATATAATTAAGCCCTAAAGTCTCAAAAAGGGCTTAATTTCATGCACCTTAATGACATGTATTCTTAATTTCATGAGGACTATTTTTTCAAGCAAATTTGAACCTAATAAGTTCGAAAACATCGATTTTTCAATCAGTATTGATACAGTATTGCATGATTAAGCTTTGAATTCATGCCGGATGGAAAGCCAAGACTCTCAATAATGCAAGGGACACATCTTGGAGCTCACTCCTTGACCCTCCATTATACTTTCAAACCTTCATACCTGAATTTACATAGTATGCAATGTTTTCAAGGCCGTTGTGATAATCAGCTATTATGTGGTATTTTGTGGAAATATATTTTATCATCAATTTGATGCACCTGATAAAGTGATAAGATTCTCATGATGCTGTGATGACTTATTCTATATTCAAAATGTATCAAAATGTACGTAGGTTATTTTGTCATAGCAATTATCGCCTCTGAAAATTCCCCAATTGAAATTAATTGTGTTCAGTGGTAATTGGATAGCAATTCAAACTATCAAAGTGTCAAATGAGGAAATAAAGCCAAAAATTCCTGATTCGTAACATATAATGTCTTAATTATTTGAATACAATGCTTAAATTTAAAATTTCTCCACAATGATAATTTGGCTGCATGTATTTAAGAATGCATTAAATTAGGCTTACATGTAATTAAGCCCTAGGGCCTCAAAAAGGGCTTAATTTCATGTAGCTTAATGACATGTAGGCTCATTTTTATGAAGGCGATATTTCCTGTAATAAGGTATGTTTGAATGTTGAAATAAGGGACTTGATGGGGTTGGCAAATATAGGAGCCCCAAATAAACGCAATTTTGACCTCAAATGCCCATGATCCTTCATATATCGGGTTATTCGAAGGTGCGGACTCCATCATATATGATGGAGTCCACTATACTACCATACTGTGTGAGGGGTATGATTGGAGTTAAACCCATGTCAAGGAGGCAAAAAGCCTATGTATCTCAAAATTGATACATGGGCTACCCCTACTTACCAGCACCATAGAATGGACAGATATTAAATATTGCAGTAATCACATTGCCATTTCAGTGTATGAGTAGAAGGTTGACGGTTGTCAATAACTTGTTCAAACTCATGTAATTGAAAAACGTGTCCAGGTTTTCCTACTCTTGTCTACTCATAGACTTGAACTGCTGAAGAAGGTTCCCTGATCCGATACATGCTACTGAGCACTGCCCCACACCTGCTGACCTGCAGACCTTTTCGATGCAATATAATCCAACAGGTAAACTATGATAATCATTAGCAGGTGGGGATCAGAAACTGGAAAAATTTAATTGAATTCTGAATGGTCTGATATTGATTAATAATCATTGATGGTTAATTAGTTGTGAAAACTCATGTATCATACGTTTTCAGGATTGACTGCTCCTGCTGATGCTTCTTTGGTCGGTGCTTATCCTGGTACTTCCTTGAACTTTTTATGAAGATTCTCTGATCCGATAGGAGCTTCTGCCTCGCACCTGCTGACTTTCCAATACTGCAAGCAGCACAAAATAGCACCTTGGAATCGAAAAATTGGGAGAATTCGGTTGATGGACCACAGAATGGACAGATATCAATAAATCATAATAATATTCTATCCCATCGTAATAAGCATATGATTAGGTAGATGGTGTACGTTTTGATACATGTGTCTTCGTGCATTTGATTTTGAGCACTTGCATCACCGACTTTCGCTCGAACGACCGTAAATAATTGAGAGGAGCAATTAATTTAAAGAAAACAGGCTATAGGGACCGTTCACATATTACGTAATCATTATTTGGGTTTTTTCCCCTTCTCCCCTCTCCATAATCAAACGTTGTCTCGGCTAACCCCCTCCTCTTTTGGCAAATATTACGTAATCACGGCACGACCCCCTCCAGAAAGCTGAAACAAAGTTCTTTACTTTAGAATGTTATAATTGCATTGAAAACATACTTCTTCAGATGTGCTTTTTCAGACAATATTGATGATAGGGTTTCCAATATCGGTCGAAATTTTTTAACGGCGATAATCGATAACTTTTTGTGAATTATCGGCGTTACCGATAATTATCGGCGATAAATTTACTTCAATTTTAGACGTCAATTTATTGCTGAGTTTTTGGCTGCTTTGTGTTAGACTCAGCCATCTCGGCCTGTGGAAGATCAATACTGTGCTTTGCTTTGAGATGATTCCACAAACTAGAATAACTGCTCTTCGAAATCGAAGTTGCAGCAGAGTTGCGGCAGATTTCGTACACTGCTTGCAGACCACTTCTCCCTCATTTGTATATAGCAGCCATATGCTATGGCTTGTTAAATACAAATTGAAGTATCAATCAACAGAGACTCGAAGTAGAACGTGAGTCCAAGGTCAAACGCTTAAAACAGTTTGGAAAAAATTTCAAATTAAAACTAAGCTTGGGCGTATTTTGTTTTGAAATGATAATGATGATCATGAGACACATGGCCGTGAGAAATGCTACGAATTGTTATTTAAACTGGTCCGCTGCTTTGAATAAGGTAAGATGACATTTCCACTATAAAGTATCAAGAATCAAAATATAAAATAGTGCTTCCATAGTTTCATACAAAGCTCTGAGAAAGTGATATAAGTGCTTTGGAGTACTCAGTACTGCTCTATTGTTCTGGTTTAAATTGAAATTGTAATATATCATATCGAAATCTATCCTCTGTTCTTCTAGAAGGCTGGTAAACCGTGAAATTGACTGAAACCAATTCATTTCAGTTAAATATTATGGTTTTAAAAGTATTAAATTTTATCGGTTTATCGGCACAAAATTATCGCCGATAACCGATAACTGATTTTGGTCCAATTATCGCCGATAATTTTATCGGCGATATTATCGGTTGGAAACCCTAATTGATGATGTGCAAAACTTGATTGACTTAGAATTTTAATATTCTCTGGAGGGCAAAAGGCAAGATTTTTTGTTGATATAACTACTAGATTTAATGTTTTACGTTACCATAATGCTCATTTGTGATCAAATGTTCTTGAAAAGGATCCAAAAGGATATGAAACGTCACTCAACAGTTACCGCTTAGATGCCTAGAGAATTGAGTTTCTTAATTATGGTTAAGCGGGTTAAAAATGTGTGCTTTATTATTATAATTGATAATCATTTTAATGATTTATGTTCAGCGAAACTGAATACCTAACGAACACAGTTTGGCTAGTATTGAAATATAATTAGAACTATAGAAATATTGGAAATTGCCTTTTTTTTACACTTTTAGCCCACTTTACGAAGAAAAATCGTATATTCGTCCACGCAAAAATCTTGAAAATATGTTTTATCCTACAGTCTACAGGAACTACTTTTGGCCCAAATTTATGAAAATAGGAGGTGAAAATTTCGTATTCAGTGTATCGTTTTTTTTTTCAAGATTTGAGATCTCCATTGAAATGCAATTTTTATCGAATGATGGTCAAATCTTTGGATAAGGAGCAGTTTTTTTGTCATGAAACTTAGAGGTCATGAAACTAGGAGGTATACCTTATTATTAACACGGACATTAAAAATCACGCAGCTAAGCACATCAGCGTGAATATTAATGTCCGTGAAAAATTTGTCCGTGATACTATTGTCCGTGATTTTCAGGTCCGTGAAAATTAAGTCCGGTATTTCCTCTTAAAATTTCTAGGGTAGAGAAGCAAAATTTCTGACTTTATCTCTTTAAACGCAATAACAAAATTTTAAGGAAATTATGCTTTTTATGCTTAGAACCTGCTATATGGAAATTTATCATATTAATTAACGAAATATATTGAGAAAATCTTGAAATCAAGTATTCAAATCGTTGTAAAAATGGAAAAAATCGAACCGAAAATTTCGAGATTTTCTTGAAATTTGAAGTGGCAGGATCGAACGTGAATATTAATGTCCGTAAAATTTTGATAATTATGTCCCCTCGGCTGATTACGTAACATGTGAATGATCCCATATTCATATTCATGCCATTCCACAAACCTGAGATGAAACTCACATGTAGCCATATAATAATCCTTATGATCATTATGAATACTTGGAGCCATATTAAGCATATTCCATATCTCAATTATACTTATGATTACATAATGAACATTTGAATAATCTTTTTACCAGGAAGCAACTCGGCAGAATTTTGGTTAATTTTGCCGTTTTATATCGGGCGATTAACAAACGAATGGGATATCGAACATTATCACACGAGGCCTCAGCCGAGTTTGACAATTTTCGATATCACACGATCCATGAGTTTGTTAATTGTATTATTACTCGACAAAACAGTTCTCCCTCCCACTCGGGTCTGACGACCCTCTTCTGAATTCAACGTTTTTTATAGATTTTCGAGTGCTCCTTCATAAAATCAACAATTTATTTAACGATATTCTGCTCTATTATTCAGCCACTTAGCAGTAGTTCTACAAAGGAGTGATATATCGATAATTATTACACTAGAGTTTGAGCCACGGGAGGGAATAATCGATTTTAAAACTTTCTGTTCTTTTTCAAAGGTTAAAGTGTAATTTTTTGAATCTGAAATGATTTAACCTTGGAAACTGAAAGAACTAAGTTAGGAATTTTAATTTGGAGCCCGGTTAATCATACATCAGGGGGGGTGATATTTATGATTGGCATGGTTTTCGATAATCTTTTGATAGAATTTTGATTTTCCTCTGAGGTACTTTGCGACAAAATAGTAATTTAAATATGCTAACTGAGGATAACTGAGGAGTGTGACGGGCTTTCTTAGGAGTGCGACTGACATTGACTTTCTTAGGAGTTTGATAGGCTTACTTACGGGTAACACACCCCTCTCAACTCATAACATAACCCTATCTCATCGTAACCCACCCCTCTCCACTCATATTATACCTCTATCCACTCAAAACACACCTCTCTCAACTCATAACAGACCCCTGTCAACTCAAAGCACACCCCTCTCCACTCATAACACACACCTGAACAAACCTCCCGTACCTCAGAAATCAGAGAAACCCACTGCAGACTCTACAAGCGACCTTTTCTTTAACGTTTCGAGCATTTCCCTTTAAATTTTTAAGCAATATCACAACTTTTTCCACCTTTTCCCAATTTTAAGGGAATCCCTCATTTCTGCACTAACATTTTATTTGTTATTATTAACGCAAGATAAAAATTTCTAGAATATATATATAATATCACCTCTATATCTGGTGGAAGCAGGGATGGAGCACAATGTAATCTGTATCCCCAGTCTGGGGATCAAAATAAAGATAACACAGACATGTGGTCCATTTTATGACTTTGTTTTGTTATGTTTCATATCTTTGCTGCCGTGTTTGATGTGTCAGAGTTTATTTCTTTAGTTTTAAGTTAGGTTTTAAGATTGGTATAGATATTAAATATACATGCATATTGGCGCCATTCCCATTGCTCGATGTACTTTACACTATACTCCCGCTTAAGCATGTTGTGATCATTGGCCTCTGTATTTATTTGTTACATAATACCATGGCGCTATGATTAGCATTTATGCTACATTGACTTTAATGAATTAACGAATATGAAGGGAGTGTCAACTTTTTCAACCTCTTCGATCGATATAAAAGAAATAATGTATGATGTGCATATAATTCTTGAAACGATGATTCATATGAAACACTGATTCGTACGAATTGTTTTTATAGCGTTTGCTTTCATTGTTTCGTATATGGCTGGGTATTGATACAGTAAATGCTCACATGGGTATTAGAATAACCATCGTAATCGCACTCGCAAGCTCGTGCAATGACTCGCAAGCTGGTGCATTTATTGCATGAATCCCACTAGCAAGGTCGTGCATTTATTGCATGGATCCCACTCGCAAGTGTGCATTTACCGTATATAACATGATTCCTAAATTTGCACGCCCGTGAAAATGCCAGTTATATTCTCCTTTTAACTGCATAGTAGGAGTTGCTTGAAGGGGAGTGGTGATAAGAATTTTGAAAGATATACTCGTTGTATCTATAATGATTGTGAAATATAATTGGACAATTAATGAACTAAATATATGAAGTGTATTATTTTGTCCCTTCAAATTTGTTACTGAACTTCTTTCATTTCAAATTAGCTATACCAGAACTGAACCAAAATTGTATCAGGGACCCTAAAGGCACGACAAGATTAAAACTCATTGACAAAGCTTCGTTTTGTCAAGGAAAAATTACAGAATGTTATTGTAATACGTTCTTTCAAAATGCCTGTTAGACCATTAATACTAACAGTCACGACTCACGCATCTTAAAAATTCAATGAAGAACTCCAACGGTCGCCGTATATTTAACTGAAGTACTGACGTATCGGTCGCCATATACCTCGAATATTGATTTAATTTTGTTTTGCCTTTCGGGACACCTGGATAGCTAGGTATGAAATGGGGCTATCAGTACCGGTCAACTCTCCTGGTTGAGTTTCTGATAAAGACGAATAAAATGTGACAACTTTTGAATTATACGAATATGGTGACCTTTGTCCGTAGTCGAATTCGTACGTAAGTGGGGCAGCTTGTCGATTCTGCTATGCACCATATTAAAATAAGCTGTGAGGCGTCATTAACATAATATAAAGTGTAATAATGACGACATCTCTGACCGCTTATTTATCAAATGCATGAATTTCATATTATGGAACACGCTACCATTCTCTTTTAAGCACTTCAGCGCGGGATTTGAGCGCACGCGAGTTTTTATTGAAAAAAGTGATGCCCCCTCTCGGCCACGGGCATGGGAAAAAGTGAGCCCTTTACAAAAAAATGAGCCTAAAAAAATTTTTTTGTTTTTTTTTCTGAAAATTTTTATAGCAAAAAAAGTGATCCTCCTCGGCCACGGGGTTGGACGAAAGGCTCAAAAATTTTTACATAAAAAATTTTTTATGAAAAATTTTTTATGTAGAAAAAGTGAGCCTGCTCGGCCACCGTATACGTGTTTAGCAAGCGCTGCACTGCGCGCTTCCCTGTTCTAGTGTTCTGAGGAAGCGCGCGCCGTGCAACGCAAACAGGGGTATACGTGTTAAGCAACCAGGGGTGTCGATATAGATACAGTTTAGTGCTTGCCGCGCACTCTGTGCGCGTATAACCACTAACGGCGCGCCGCACGCGCAGAATAGGGCAACTAAACACGTTAGATAGATTTCACCCATCCCTAGCGCGCAACACTCGGAAATTTCGAGGGTCGTGTTTTGCCCTAACCAGGGCCCTGGTTGCTGGTTACGCGCACGGAGTGCGCAGCGCGTAAGCAGTATCGACACCTACACCCCTGGTTAGGGGAAGGTCATGTTGCAGACGCGGGAAAAAATGGCGCGGCGGAGCTGGAGGGTAGGGTAAAACCCTGCTAAACACGTATACTCATGTTCATGTCGTGCCTCTCGCTTCGAATTTGCTAAAAACAAGCGTATCGTCGCGCTTCCTCAGGGAAGCATGTGGCGCGTACACACACTTATGCGGGTGCGGCTTAGGAAGCTTCCAATTAAAATTCCCCGTAGTAGATGCGCCGCGGCGTGTATACACACCTATGCGGGCTTAGGAAGCCTTTGATAAGCACGTTTATCCCTGTTTGCGTTGCGCGTGCCTTTTCTTCTCTGAACACGCGCGCTTGCGCGCGCAAAATAGGTCCTACAACGTATATATGACAAAGCTAGTAGAGCAGCTATATGCATGGAACATGTTCTAAGCTGCGCGCTATTTGCACTCACGTTATCGTAATTAGGTTATACGCGAGCCTGATCACATTTAGAGGAAAAATATGAGAGCACTGCAGAGCACGTCTTGGGAGTCATTGGATTCGGGTTTCATAGGTTTGAAAAAGAAATTAATTTAATGCAATTGAATCAAATATGCTATATTTAATCTACAGCAGATCATGATCGAGCATAACTTTTATTACAAAAGTATCTCATTCGTTATTTTACCACGAATCATTTCCATGACAGAAATGAAATCACTTCATAATTTTTCTAACTAATTCCAATTGACATCAAAAGACTAGGAAAGTAAATATGGCTTCTATTTAGCACATGGAGGTTCACAAAATACTGCTTTATATCACTTGATTATAGAGATTGACATGCAAACAAATAGTGTTATAATATTTAAACAGAAATAAAACTTATCAGGACAAGCCAACACACACTGACACACGTAATCATTTTGTAGCTCACTTCGTATCGACATATTAATATAAATTCAAAGTTGATCATTTTCATATAAAACTTGTGCATAATGAATCAGGCACTACTCTGGATTAGCTCTAACCCTTGGACTAAACTTAAAAACCCACTTGCTACTAATTAATATAGATCATGTATCAAAACAATGTTTCTTCTACTCCGAAATTATTACTTAAACAATCAACTACAAAATAAAAAAATCGGGTGAGCTTATTCAAACAACTTTTCAACTATCTCCCTGACTTTTATTAATTGATTATTATTTCATCCATAAGATGTGCATTGAAGACAATCATTCAAACTTTTGCCAAGAAATTACGTAAAAGTATCAGGAAACGGATAGTAAGAAAGGACATAAACATCATAAACAATGGCAACCATTAAAGATATCAAATGTATATATTTTACTTATCATAGAGTCAAAAGACGTTATATAACATTCAGACACGCGATCAAGTTTTGCGAACAACTTAAAATCTTGTTTCCCCACCGACATGGTCAATATTCCCAATTCTGAACGGGCCAAAATCGAAGCATACCAGCAGTCTCAAACAGACGTTTTAGAATGTTTATTTTTCAAATGGATACTGTTTTTCTATGAAAGGGTGTTTAAAATGTCAAGCAGAATAAGTTGAAAATCCTCAAAACATTCTCTTTAAACCCCTTTCTCTCAAACATTCTATTTTCCGGGAAAATTTAAAATTCCCTCTTCCAAATGCTTCACACAAAAAGGGGAGTCGGCGGGTTTATCTGTTGTATCATTTTTGGGATTTTTGGGGGTTTAGGGAAAGGGATAAGGGAAAAAATAATTTTTGTTTGAAATAAAAAAAAGTTTTCAGAATTTTGAGCCTTTTAAGGTTTTGGTTTCTGATCCCTTTTCTTAATTTTTTCAATTATTTTTATTTAAAAAAAGAGCTCAGAGGGATCCATGATTAATGAAATCCAGAAAATCTGCATCAAAGATAAAATCAATGAAAAGACCAACGGGAAAAATGAATTCCGGGTCCATCTAAAATCCGGGGTTCCTTCCTATTTTACTAGGGGTTTTAACAAAAGTTATAAGAATAGTAGTCAATATGAGGGCAGGGATTATTGATTATTTGAACATGAATGATGTATGCCAGCATATACTATATTCAAATGAATCCCTATTATTGATGAGGAAAATGACAAGTATGTTACAATGCTTCAATGTATTCAATACAATTTATCATCATGTGTGACCTCATAATATCACATGGATCAGGGTTTAAAAGAAGTTACTTTACAACTTGTGATTCACATGGTAACATTTGAATAGATTCTGTAAAGTGTATAAATTAAATTTATTAATTATCTGAATTATTTGTGAATATATGGCACAATATTACATAGATTTCAAAATTGAAACATAACTGTGAATTATCATCATGTGTTGCTCAGGAATCCAGAGTCCTGGGTGGCCCAGCCTTGCAGTTGTAAGCTGTGAGGATTGCTAAACACGTATATCCCTGTGTGGCTCAAGGCGTACACACCTATGCGGGCTTAGGAACTGTGAGGAGTACATGGGCCGAAACCCCTCCGTTTCTTTTTTGTCACCTGCTGATGGTACACCTATCGCAGATGGCAGGGAGACCTTACAACTGTAGGGGTAACTGCTGATAATTCACAGTTTAGTCTCTTCCGCCTCTTATGCATATGTCAATCCTTGAATTCGAAAATCGATATGAAGTATTTTGTTATGTTTGTAGTGTATCCATACACCTCTATAGATAAGACATTGGATTCTGTTTGATATTTTGCTTTCCCCTAACAAGGGGAGTTCCTGAGCCCGCATAGGTTGTGTACGCGCCGCGCGCTTCCCTATGCGATGATAGCAGGGGTATAGTGTATACGTGTTTAGCAAGCGCTGCACTGCGCGCTTCCCTGTTCTAGTGTTCTGAGGAAGCGCGCGCCGTGCAACGCAAACAGGGGTATACGTGTTAAGCAACCAAGGGTGTCGATATAGATACAGTTTAGTGCTTGCCGCGCACTCTGTGCGCGTATAACCACTAACGGCGCGCCGCACGCGCAGAATAGGGCAACTAAACACGCGGTTAGATAGATTTCACCCATCCCTAGCGCGCAACACTCGGAAATTTCGAGGGTCGTGTTTTGCCCTAACCAGGGCCCTGGTTGCTGGTTACGCGCACGGAGTGCGCGGCGCGGCAAGCGTATCGACACCTGCACCCCTGGTTAGGGGAAGGTCGTGTTGCAGACGCGGAAAAAATGGCGCGCGGCGGAGCTGGAGGGTAGGGTAAAATCATGCTAAACACGTATACTCATGTTCATGTCGTGCCTCTCGCTTCGAATTTGCTAAAAACAAGCGTATCGTCGCGCTTCCTCAGGGAAGCATGTGGCGCGTACACACACTTATGCGGGTGCGGCTTAGGAAGCTTCCAATTAAAATTCCCCGTAAATGCGCGGCGCCGCGGCGTGTATACACACCTATGCGGGCTTAGGAAGCCTTTGATAAGCACGTTTATCCCTGTTTGCGTTGCGCGTGCCTTTTCTTCTCTGAACACGCGCGCTTGCGCGCGCAAAATAGGTCCTACAACGTATATATGACAAAGCTAGTAGAGCGCAGCTGCATCATGCATGGAACATATTTCTAAGCTGCGCGCTATTTGCACTCACGTTATCGTAATTAGGTTATACGCGCGAGCCTGATCACATTTAGAGGAAAATATGAGAGCACTGCAGAGCACGTCTTGGGAGTCATTGGATTCGGGTTTCATAGGTTTTGAAAAAAGGGCCACGAAATTAATTTAATGCAATTGAATCAAATATGCTATATTTAATCTACAGCAGATCATGATCGAGCATAGCTTTTATTACAAAGTATCTCATTCGTTATTTTACCACGAATCATTTCCATGACAGAAATGAAATCACTTCATAATTTTTCTAACTAATTCCAATTGACATCAAAAGACTAGGGAAAGTAAATATGGCTTCTATTTAGCACATGGAGGTTCACAAAAATACTCGCTTTATATCACTTGATTATAGAGATTGACATGCAAACAAATAGTGTTATAATATTTAAACAGAAATAAAACTTATCAGGACAAGCCAACACACACTGACACACGTAATCATTTTGTAGCTCACTTCGTATCGATACATATTAATATAAATTCAAAGTTGATCATTTTCACATATAAAACTTGTGCATAATGAATCAGGCACTACTCTGGATTAGCTCTAACCCTTGGACTAAACTTAAAAACCCACTTGCTACTAATTAATATAGATCATGTATCAAAACAATGTTTCTTCTACTCGAAATTATTACTTAAACAATCAACTACAAAATAAAAAAATCGGGTGAGCTTATTCAACAACTTTTCAACTATCTCCCTGACTTTTTATTAATTGATTATTATTTCATCCATAAGATGTGCATTGAAGACAATCATTCCAAACTTTTGCCAAGAAATTACGTAAAAGTATCAGGAAACGGATAGTAAGAAAGGACATAAACATCATAAACAATGGCAACCATTAAAGATATCAAAATGTATATATTTTACTTATCATAGAGTCAAAAGACGTTATATAACATTCAAGACACGCGATCAAGTTTTGCGAACAACTTAAAAATCTTGTTTCCCCACCGACATGGTCAATATTCCCAATTCTGAACGGGCCAAAAATCGAAGCATACCAGCAGTCTCAAACAGACGTTTTAGAATGTTTATTTTTTCAAATGGATACTGTTTTCTATGAAAGGGTGTTTAAAATGTCAAGCAGAATAAGTTGAAAATCCCTCAAAACATTCTCTCAAACATTCTCTCAAACATTCTCATATTATCCGTGAATGTAAGATCTCGACATCTTCGTAGTGCTTCACACAAAAGGGCAGTCGGCGGGGTTATATCTGTTGTATCATTTTGGGAAGAACGTGCCACTATCTCAACTGATAGCTGTGAGATTGTGAATCTGTGTACCTGTTTCAACGTTTTAGGGCGTGACAACACGACAATTTTTAGGGTCATGGTAGGCCAACTAAATTGTGTGAACTATCATTTACAACGGATCATTGGGTCCAACGGGTCATATATCAATGATCTTTCAATATAATATGTCTTCTCCCTAGAATATTGTCGATACTAGTTAGAAGTGGAAGAAGCGACCTGAACCCATCCGAAATGACCCCTTTCGGAGCAAAACCACTCGAAACCGCCTGTTCGAGTCGTTTCAGTGCCTCAACAGCTTGATTCCACAAAAGAAAAAAAAGCACGGAAGATTTACTAAAATGACCATGTAGAACAACCCAAAAGAAGCCAAACCACTTGGAACTAAGCAGATCTGTTACAACTTTTGGATTTTTTCAGGATTACACTGGGTGGTCTCTATGGTTTCAGTACTCCGAAATGGGCCGTTTCGGGTTGGGGCCGTTCCCACCTTTCAGTGCCAACTTGGAAGATGTGCAATATCAAACGCATAAAACTTATGTGTTATTAGTTATTCAATCAAACATCATTTCAATACTTACACACAATTATTTAAGTGGTGACACTAAACATATCATGATGCAAGGCTTAATGGTTCTATAGTGATTTCCAGTGACCTATGTACGAATGAAGAGGTGATAGTAAGTTTTAAATGAAATGACATAAATATACATATATATCCAGCTAATCATGTGTGAATATCATTATTAATATCATATATCCAATGGCAGACTTAAATCAAAGCAGGTAATATTGTAATATAAATGATATATGCAATTCATATTATACGTATATAATTTTACAAATGTTTAACAGAGAAAGATAACTATTTATCATTTTCTCACGGATGGTTTACATAAAAAACCTATCAATCCAACAGCTTGCGTAACATATGACTCTTGCAGTCCATCAATTTAAAATCAATCATGTAATATTAATCATAATATGAGAAGTTCTTCACAAATTTATACATATCCGTAATTTTATTTAAATCATGGGTGACAACTGTTATCATAATATCTTATGTACCACTATCTACTATGATATATGTTAAGTAACGTAAACCAGAGTGATACAATCAGTATTCAGAAACACGTGCAGTATCCAACACTTGTTCAACCAAATTAAGTGATATACTGTCCAGTGTCCGTTATATAGTCAATTATACACATGTACACACATAGATCTACACACATAGATCTAAAGCACGATCTATATTCTACACTGGGGTGATCAGCTCAATGTTCCTTCTGGAATGAGTAAAGGAGATACCATCAAGTCCTTATCATGAGTAAAGGAGATACCATCAAGTCCTTATCATGAGTAAAGGAGATACCATCAAGTCCTTATCATGAGTAATGATAAGCAGCACATGTAGAAGACATAAAGCAGCCAAAACACGCCTTCCCATAGATGGAGGGTCCTCAGTTGTAGCTTCCAGTGATCTCTCTTCCTTCCTACTTCTTCAAGAGGACAGTAAGAAAGGAAAGTAATCTCAGTCAAGGTTTGGTTGATAAAATATCCTGCTTTAAGGCAGTATGTTGATGGTAGACAGGGCCATGGGATATTTTGGGGCATTATTCCGAAGAGAGAGGCCTCAGGGATTGTTTAGTAGAAAAAGTAGAAATAACTTTTCAAAAGTCGCAATCGTGCAAACTTCTGCCAAAGCCCTGAAGCCAGTTCTTAGATGAAAAGCTATGTGTTAGAATCCATGAACTGAGAGCTGTCCTGGATTTCCAAACACAAGGAAATCCCTTATTCATCACTAGAACATACACCGTGTGTTTAGCACGGTCTCCTCTCTGACACATTACCCTGTACCTCTGTATCTCTCTGTTTGGTATCAGTGTCTCTATCTCTGTACGCTAGGTTATGATGATGTCCGGCATGGCGGCATTCTGCTGCATGCGCTGCCGCATCTCCTGTTTCTTCGCCGCCAGCATCTTCCGGCGCTCCTCGTCGCGCTGCTTCTGCGCGGCGGTCTTCTCCCGCGTCTTCTTCTTGGTGGAGAGCGGCGTCTTGGTGGAGTCCGAGATGCTGTCCTTCTTCTTCTTCACCAGCTGAAACAGGCGACATGTTACAGGGTTATAGGTTTATAGGTTTTTTGGGAAGGGATCATAAAGGGTTGTAACTCATATAGGCTGATAGGTTCAGAAGGTAAGACTAAGTTTAGGGATCATTGACATATTACGTAATCAATTTTTGGCCGATTTCAGCCCCCCCCTCCCCCTCGTAATCAAGTTTACAGTAGTTGTATTTGTTACAGTAACATGTAACGTAATCATTCGGAAACCCCTCCCCCTCTTGGTGATTACGTAATATGTGAACGATCCCTTATTCTTGATTCCTAGCTTGTGAATAGCCTTGATTTTGATGGAGTTGCAAAGCTCACAGAGTCCTGAGTCCTGTGTAAATCTCTGCCTACGTCAATGCGTCATATACTCATATATTTTCTTCGACTCGTGTGCGTGTGTTGCTTTATTATTTAGGTTTATATAATAATTAGGTAATTATAAAACATATTTAAATTCCCTAAGAAAAGCCAAGTCTGAGCTCCGGTAGTTAGGATATTTGGCAACTGTCCAACACTCCCGCAGTGTAGTTTGGAAGGCTTCTCTGTCGCTGGTATACGAATTACACGGCCCCAGGGCGGAGCCGGATAGCTGTAAACCCAACACCCGGCCACGTAATGGTCACGTGATAGGGCCACGTGACAGAATCAGAAGTCACGTGATATCCACGAACTTTCGGAGAGCTTCGATAGAAAGTGTTTTTCAGATTGTGGTTTTAGAATGGAATAGATCTCAAAGGAGAGAGTGCGCGCATAGCACGATATCTCAATATTATAACAAGTTAACAGAAGGCCATGATTTTAAACATTGTGTTTACTGTCCTGCCATGCAAAGTTATGAATTATGGAATACCTTTCTCTCTATCAATATATATACACATAGATATACGCGTGTAGTTATTATTCTTTTTTGCGGGCACTTTTCCAAACAACAGCGGCAGCCTCAAGTAAGCAACACAGTGTTTTTATATTATTAAATCGTGCTTTCAATAAACGCAACACCTTTCACCGAGAATATAAAAAACTTCATTTTAGAATCGTGAAATTCGTAGAATTGCCACCGCGAGTTCAAATTTAATGAACTTTGACATGTTAAATTGAAGGAAGTATATATAATTTAGACCGTGTGGATGTTACACAAGTCAGTGCTATAATAACAGTGTCGGGGTACTGAGCGCTAGGATGTTAGGAATATTAATATTGATAATAATAAACGTGTTGTTATATATGGACACGTTCAACAAAAACATGTCTGAAATTCTCTTTTTGGTTTTGCACATTTTTGGGACGTGAAAGAAAATTTTAAAAACTGTAAGGGAAGATCATATGAAGAAGAGATGTCCAAACTTTCTGAAACTGAAATCACGAATACTCTATCTCCATCAGATCATGAGATATGATGTTTTTAAGTGAAATGATACAAAAATCACATCCAAGACATTTTCAGATTGATACTGCATCTCATAAAAATGCAGCTGAGCATCTAAAATGACCAATATTTTAGGAGTGCATTGATGTATTGTTTATATACCTGTTCCAATGAAAATTTTCACTTTGGGGTCAAAGATGATACAGTAGTCACACATTTTCTTTGAAAATTTACTCATTTATATGTCGTGATTAAAGTATCTTCAATCTATCTTTTCTAAGGTTTCTCAGTTTAATCACATAGTTTCATGCATCTGCTGATAGCTAAACAACACGAGAATCACTTTAACTCGAAAAATTGATACAAAGGTCACATCTTTGTAACTGATGGAATAAAATGATAGAAGGAAACAAATGTGTGATTTTAAGTATCACAGAAGGCATTTTTTATGGAAAATGGTATGATTTTTCACATCTTATAAGTTAACCTATCAATTAAAATGAACTTTCCCTCAATCTAAGGTCAAAAAAGATATAAAAATCACACATGATTTCCTCCATTGTAGTGAAACCATTTTATTGTGATCTCAGTATCACCAATGACATTTTAGGTTAATATTCTGTATATTTTGGAAAGTAAACTCCTTCCAGAAACTGTACTTGCCGTTTGATATGAGATAAATAGTCACTTTATGATACACTGATCACATTATTTCGCTACAAGTGATAATAATTGACCAAAGAATCCCACAGTATTGGTATTGTAAGGCATGTGATGAATATATCCATTTACAGATCTGTGATTTTTGATCCAGATTCTGCTATAATATAGATGTAACTTTCACTAGAAACTTTAAACTCACGAAACTAGGTCCAATATGGATACAGAAAT
Organism: Beroe forskalii; assembly: GCA_011033025.1. NCBI lineage: Eukaryota > Metazoa > Ctenophora > Nuda > Beroida > Beroidae > Beroe > Beroe forskalii. The sequence goes on from WFMF01000468.1 coordinate 27,135, forward strand.
CACATATAATACAGAAATTTGTTCCACATGAATATGAGATCTGGTGTTTATTATGTGATATTGGTATCAAAATTGGCCAAAATTTAATTTTGAGCCCCCAATATCATAGCATAGCAATATTCTCAACAATTTATGGTGTTTTGATAACCATAAACCGTATGGTTTCACTGTAATGGCCTCTTGATTTAAGGAATACAGGTACATAAAACCTCTATGTGACTTTAGTATTATTTCATGGCCATTTGCCTGTGACTCACCGACCATATTTCGAAATCCCATTCACTATGGATATACAAATGGCTACACAATGTTCACATGAGTGATATATGCAAATTATTTAGTCTAGGGCCAAGAAATGATACTACAGTGATTCTAGTATCATAAATGGCCCTGTAAATATTATTTTTTAGCAGACGAAATGGGAATGTGATAAATAGTCAATTATTGACCTTGTATCAAATTTTGACACCTCCAGGATTCAAGGCAAATAATCTATGGACAGTTTAGTGAAATTTGTCACATTTTTGAAAATGAAATTTTGAATTTCAGACATGTTTTTGTTGAACGTGTCCATATGAGGAATATAATATTGTGTGTAGGTACACAGTATATGAGTTGTCAGCGTCTAAATAACGCAAATTTAAAATAATAATAATTACAACTTTTATATTAAAGTGGAACATCAACTAGGATGATTGCACAGCTGAGCCACGAGAACAACATAGGAAATTAGACCGTCATTTTATGACTGAGGAAAGAGGAAGTCTTTCAAATTAATAAATTACAAATTGGAATAACTAAAGATGATATAAGGAAGTCTACGTACGGGAGATTTAGGAATAGCCCAGTTGCTCTCTTTCAGCTTCCTCAGAGCAGCGAACATCCGCTTCACATCGTCCACCTGAAACAGGGAGGGGTTTAGTGTGGCTTAGAGAAGTTAGGAGAAGTTAGGAGAAGTCAGGTACAATGTACACGAGACTTTGTGACAGATAGTGGAGGAGAATGAGAGTGAGAGTGAGAGTGAGAGTGAGAATGTGAGAATGATACAATCAGGCTGTAACAAGGAGCAAGGAATTCTCACTGAACTTAATGAGGGTGGAAAGGTGTTAATAAAACCCAGAAATCTAGAACTTAATGAGGGGTTCTTGCAGGTGGGTCGATGAACGGATACAAGAATTGGGGATGACATGAGGCACCGTTATATAGGACGAAATGTTGGGAGGCAGCTCAAAGTCAAGGAGCAAGAAGCCACTCAAAATCCCGCTTATTTGCTTATTTAGTTATTTGATTTAATTCTAAGCTGTTTCTGAAATTTGGGAGAGCGAATTTAAGAATTTAGAGTCGTTGTTGGAGGTAGCCCTTTAATTAAAGTAATTAGTTATTAAGCCAGCCACAGGGCAGAACTGAAAAGTTAGCCGACGAATGGAACGTTAAAGAATTTTAAGTTTTTGAGTAAATTATTTGATTTTATCAAGGAGCTCATCAAGCATGTCTTTAATAAATATTTGATCGGTGTAAAGAAGATCACTTCATTTTAAGATATTCTCAGGATTTCATCTGGAAAGTGTGTTTTCACATCTCTACCATTAGTCACTACGAGCAGTGGTCACTACTCCATATGATATCACCAAATACTCGACCATGTCGCCTCTAAATTGCTACGCCGCGCGCGGTGGGGGATGACGTCACTATCAGGCGTTTAAATGGTGAGCTGATGACGTCACAGCGCCTACCCACACCGCGCGCGCCGTACATTCTCCCTGCTCCACGGTCGTATAATTCAGTAATAATGCGCTAACGATTTGCTCCACATCTGCGGGCCGGGTAGGGTATAATGCAAGGGGAAGTCTAACGCTACGTGCCCTGAAATTGCCTGACATCTCTCTCTGCTGGAAGAGGAGCCATGACCTTGCGAGAACAGTGTGAAATCGTATTGTGGGAAACGGAGAGACATGATCTGGCGAAGTCTTATTATAGAGTGTGAATTGTAGAGTAGAAGGATCAGTTGTTGAGCAAAATAATGGATTTTGATGATATCTAGCTCTGGACTTTTATTATACATTTAAATTCACTTCAAATTCGCATTAGAATTCACTTAAAATTTTCATGTGTATGGTCTGCACGGTATGTTTCTGAATGAAGAAGGAGCAAAGCATGTGTCCATTATTATTATCTTATTCTTTGCTCAGATTAGTGATTGTTTGAGACAATAGGTTGGCAGTAAAATGATGTCTTCTAATCAGTGATCAATGCAACAGTCTCCTTAGTACTCAATACTGCCAGACCATATCTCATATAATTTAAATTACCTAATGCGATAAGTTAGTCAGGGCGTTAGAACGTTACCTTTTATCAAACATTACCTAAGATCTGGGAGGGTCGCGTCTAAATATCAATTAATCCTGTAAAACCCTCAAATCTTCAATACAATATCATGGAGCCACCCTTCTTATAGTGTAGCAGGATGAATTAGAATGATGACGTAATACTGTGACGTAATCGAGAGAGGGAAGTAATGATCTTTTGGTGTCCCCAGGTATTTCTCATTAGATCCATCTCATCATCCTTTTGATGCATATTTGATTGAAGAATATGGTTTTCCCTTTTAAGGGTGGCAAGAGAGAATACCCCTTTGACGGTGAGCTGTGACTGACGACATGTCATGTCATACAGGGTGGAGCGATGCACTGTACACTGAATGAAGCATATCATAATACCATAGTTTCACCTTAACTTCAATATCTCAAACTTTATTTTCTAAATTTTATTTTGTAAAGAATAATAAATATCAATACCATTTTCATACATCGGTGACATTGAAGTTGAAAGAATTTTTTAACGAAAATTGCACTTTCTCAACTTCTCAAACACTTATCAAGTGCTCAGCTCTACTTCTTTTATCTTTGCTGATATTTATCATTACATAGTCATGCGAATTTGTCTAATATTCCCACATCAACAACTTTTAACAGCTCGAGAGTTGAGATGATATCGTGTGGCATTGAAGCCACTTTGGTTTGTACTGTGTAAGTGCACACTCTCAAATTACACAATAATAAAAGTTTATTAATATATTCTGATTGACTAATGATACGGAACGCAAATAAAATCATTGAGGCATCATAACATGGCTAGAGGGAGATGAAATTTCATATCATGTTTGTTATTCGCAAGGTTGCAAACAAGAATGCAGAATTATTTCGATTGAACTCCAACTGATCTGATGAGAGGATGATATGGTCATGTAAGAAATGCAAATGCTTCCCCTTTCCTTCATAGTCCATACCCTGAAAGAATCCATCACTTAGTCTTTGTGATCACGTTATGCAATATTAATCCGAATAATATATTGCATACAGTGATAACTTAAATTTTCCCTCACGCCTTCACAAATAACTTAGGAGTAACTGACGTATCAAGCAATCAAGCTACAGAACTGACAGTGCAGTGATTCGATTGGCTAAGATAAGAGTGACGTAGCAGATGGTGTAAAACATAACCATAAAGCCATAAGAATAATATACTGCTTCCATTTGCTACAGAATGATTTTATGCCAAATACTTCAGTGGGATAGGGTTTGTTGAGGGTGGTAGATCATCGAGTGTTTGGCACGAGAAACCTGATGTAGGCTCATTATCACCACATTTGCGAGATCTGATGCTTACTTAACCAGAATCCAGGTTGAACGTGGTTAGAAGGGAAGAACTGAAAACGTCTTGTGTAGAAGCTTTAAACCTTTCAGCAAAGAAATACCTAAACTTTTAAGCTTTTACTTTCGTGTGGATTATACAGCGTAACTTAACTATGGATTATGCGCGCTGCACGTTACTCTGTCAATGACTACTTTCGTCAGTGATCAACTTTGGATCAATAATCCCACTCTTCATAACTTTAAATGCAGGACCTTCGCTAAAGTTTTTTGGAATTACTTATTTCAATAAACATTGAACTTACAATATTTCGTTAGGAGAATGTAAAATGGAACTTCAACACAAATCTATCACTCCGTATATCTTTACTAACATCACGTATTGATGTCATTGTCAATTATCTATCAAGTATAATTCTCATGCCATGGTCCAAACATCTCAACACCTGCCTGATTATTACGGTAACGTAAGTACTCCTGATTTACGTGCACCCAAGATATAAACAAGAGGTTAAGATGACGTCATTATCATAGCTCAAAGTAGTGTGTTAGTGACGTTTAACCGCACATACTATTCGGAATATATTCAATGATAACAGTGGTGTAAGAGGCTGAAAGAGCCTGATATTATTGACTCGAGGTCAATTGACGCTGAGTAAAGTTTCTTAATTAAGCAGTGTAGTGAGGGCTGAAGGCAGCAGATGGCATTCTACCCTGCCAGACAAGAATTAATTGACGAGAGTAGCCCGGCAATTCTTATATTTTAATATTTCACCCAGCTGGGTAAAATAAATACCCCACTTTAAATGAAAATATCTAAGTAGTCCATATTATTATAATAAGATAATAGTATATTTCGACGGCCCATTTTGAGTAATAGGATGAACCAGGTTAAGCCATCATTTGCAGGCGCGCAGTATTAAGAACTGAATGGTGGCATTCTACAACATCTGTTCATTTTATCCTTAGCTCGGTGAATGTGACACTCGAAGTGTCAGTTCATGTCTATTGAAGTGACCACTGACCAGCATCATTAGGTATGCCTTGAGACATGAGACATAGTACTATAGTAGGAATATGCTAACCACATAACCAGCTGGTTCCCCTGGTAAATGGTTCTCTTTATTTATCATGTCCTTACTCCGTTCACTTTGATAGCCCAGGATGTTAAATACGTGAAAAAATCGCGAAAAAGTACGGCGTATTAGCCTCTGAAGAAAAATACGCGTATTTTTCTTACAATACGTGGCTTAGAAATCTAAACACGGAGTCTGAATAGGGGTTGTTAAATACGTGAAAAAGTACGCGCGCATGCGCTACCGAATACAATAAAACGATGGTATCGTAAACATTTAGAGTGCGCGCGCGACCTATACATGACAATAGTTGTAAATTAGAAATTAAGCAAAGTTTGAAATTTGGAGGAGAAAAAAGTACGGCAATTTCTGTCAAAAAATACGTATTGTATTTTTTGCCGTATTTAAAAAAAATACGTATTTAACAACCTTGTAATGATAGCGCTGAGAGAAAAACTCGATATATCCTAAACAGTGTGATATTTCAGCAGAGAAAGACACATCATGTAAGTGTGTGTATTTAAACACAGACAGTACCGATATCAGTGTTATTATATGATTCGGTAGAAGTGATAATTTGAAAAGACCGCCTTGCAAAGTATTACCGGGATGATGTCATACTAATCACTCATCTGAAGACTGAAGTAGGGTGATGAGCTCAAATTACACAAATCTGATGAGATTCAGAGAATTTTATAGGACTTTAAAACTTTATGGAGGTCTCTGCTGGATTGCAGCGGTATTTTGAATTTAATTTTAAAAGTTCAATAAACTCCAACATTTTATTACCTCAACATGAGCAATTTATGCAACTACTTGTAATTTGTAAGCTATTTAGTTTAATTTAGAACTTAATAAGAACCAACAAGTTCAAACTTTGAATTTAAACATATTGCTGACCGTACGCTGTTCTCAATAAACTGATAGAATACAGTTGACTATCTATATTGAAAATATTACTAAACGCAGTAATAATTTGTCACAAATATTCCTGACTCTAATCTACACGCACAGTCCGGAGGGAGTGGTCACATCTGTTTAAAACATTCCATTTAATACACACGTTTATCAAAACACATGTTAATTATGTGTGGTGTGTGTGTGTGTGTGACCAATATGAGAGTTATTATATTGAGAAGTGTAACTACTGGAGTTGACCATGTGGGATCGTTCACATATTACGTAATCAATTTTTAGCCATTTTCAACCCCCCTCCCTCCCCCTCGTAATCAAACGTAATCAAAGCCCAACCCCCCCTCTCTTGAGGAGAATATTACGTAATCATGGCTTAACCCCCCCCCCCCACTTTTTTGAGTCAAAAGTGAAGAAAATGGACAATATAAATAGTTTAAAATTGATTATATTTCAACTTTGGAAAAATTTATGAAAATATTGAGGTCAGTCTTTTAAAATATTGCTGAAAAATGGTGCTTTTGAGTTGGTTTTCTGAAAATTTTGCTGAAAATACCGAGAATTTGTGGCAAAAATTTCAAAAATTGTGTCAAAAATCGGATATTTTGATTACGTAATCAACCACCAAACCCCCTCCCCCCTCCCCGTAATCAAACGTAATCATTTGAAAACACCCCCCTCCCCCTAGGTGATTACGTAATATGTGAACGATCCCTGTCTATAATATCACGCACTGGCGTTTAGCACAGGTAATGTAAACAATGTTCAGTGATTTCATGTCAAATATTATGTAAGTTCAGTGATTTTATTGTTTGGTGATTTCATGTCAAGAAAATGTCTCAACTGATTGCACGGCAAAGAAAGAGAATGCAATTTACAAATTTACGTATTTACAAAGATGAAGCATCAGAAAAACTCAATTATCTAATGATTAAACTTGGAGTTTTTGAGATTAGGACCTTCTGTACAGTGTACAAACAAATTAACTAATTTAGCGACAGGATTATTGGAGGCAGGAAAACTATGAAATGCGAGAATTAAGTGCCTGGGTGTGAGTCTGTTGATTAATTTTATTTGTCTGAATGCGTCAACAAATGTTTCTTTGTTAAATAAATATATCTAGAAATCCATTATTCTAGAAATCCATATTATGACTTTCAACTGCAGCATAGAGGATACACTATACGTACATTGTACAATGTACACTAAACGATTCATCACCATGCCGTTATACGCCGTACATTTTCCAGAGTACGGGGGTTTGGAATGTATGTTAAGTTAGAAAATATGTATGTGCCACAGGAGTTCGACACTTTTCACTTCATGTTCCCATAGTAACAAATTATCCAGGTATTGTGATGTGGTTAAAACACGGATATAACACGCACAATTCCTCACATTGTTGTTGTCAGTTGATCATGCGAGGTATGCTAGGCATGCCGGCAGCTATGTCCTAGGCTTTGTTAAAATTTCAGAACACGCATTGTCGAAGACCCGGCATATTTTCTAAAAGAAGAGAAGCATTCTAAATCAAATATGTGAAATACTTGGAAGATTTCTAACATATTTGCCTAAAAATATCCACAAAATAGATTCTAAACGCAAAATCTAAAAGTAAATTTGAACATCATTATCCTCGAATTACAATCTCGATGTATTTTGAAGAATCCCCGATTAGCATCAGTAATTAGAATATTAGTACTGATGAGTAGAGGCGCACAAGTTTTACTGCAGTCCTATACCTACCGACCGGTACCAGTCTGTTACAGTGATATACCGGGCTAGAGTTTAGCGGAGTCTGGAGAAAACAAAGACAACACCTCAAGACTGTTGGTACATTTCATAGTTCATACATCAAGTATTTCTAAGTACATGCTGTGGCACAGTCCTGTAATTGTCAAACCAAGAAGTAACATCCTGTGATGTTACTATGTTACGAAAATACGAATATCGGCTGAGAATGCACAATAGCCCATGGCTTCAGGGGATTAGAGAAGCAGAGAAATATAAGACGGACACGTGGTGCTAAAAGATTGGTAAGCAACCTTGAATCTTGATTCAGATTTCAGATGTCAAATATTATAGAAAACGGGCAAAGATGGTACTTGACGCATGAATATCTTCTTAAAATGGTTATATTAGGGGCGGAGTTGATTTTTGGGTAGGGATTTGGAGCAAAAATGATCTTATTATGTGTGAGCATATTTCTCAAATGTCTTAATTGTAGTGCTAGTAAGGGAATGGTGTGGGGTGCCTGCAAAAAAATTCATAACAAAGGTTTTAGTGGTCCAATCGACTCCAATAGGTGTCTAGAGCCACCAAAAAAATTGATTCAAATTTTCAGTTCCGGAAACCTCAGGGTGGCCACGCCCTTTTTTGACCGTGGGAACTTTTATGAAAAATTGCTAACTATTGATTCAAAAGCAAATAGGGCATGAATATACTCTAACCCAATGTTTTTTGGCATGAGAAATCGTTTAGAACCGATATCTAAGTCCTAAAACCAATATTTTGGCCATTATGGGCCACGCCCACTATTTATCATCAAATTTATGGCCGAAAATTTGAATTTTTCATATGGCTTCAACTAGAGCATGATTATACTTGAATCCTACGTATTTTAGCAACAGAAATCATTTAAGACCAATATCTGAGTCCTAAAAACAATATTTTGGCCATAATGGGCCACGCCCACTTTTTGTCGTATAAATTATGGCCGAATATCTGAAGTTTTTATATGGTTTCAAATAGGGCATGATTATACTCAAATCCTAGGTACTTTTGCACGAAAAATCGATTAAAGCAATTTTCAAAATGCTAGCACCAATATTTTAGGCATTTCAGATCACGCCCAATAATTTTCATCAAAATTATGGCCGAAAATTTGAAGCTTTCATAAGGCTTCAACTAGAGCATGATTATACTCGAATCCTAGGTATTTTGACACGAGAAGTCGATAAAAACAATTTTGTAAACCGCTAAAAGCAATTTTGTGGCTATTTTGAGCATTTTGGATTATGGTCAATTTTATCCTGCAGTTTTAGCAGGAATTAAACATCTAAACTTACCGAAAAAAGAATTAAAATGAGGATCATTATACTCTTAGCCTGTGTTTCTAGCATGAAAAAAATCGATTTAATGTATTATCTTGAATATTCACTCTGGAATAAAAAGCAAGGCTATGTAATGTGATATTATTTTGCCACAAATATTTCGACAAAATTCCTAAGGTAGGCGGCCTTTATAGCTAACGCACTTTATAGCTACTTAGCTCAACCTGTCAAAATAACTGAATTCCGGTTTAGCTTTATCGTCTGCAGTTCAGCAAATTCAAGTATTAAGCCCAATCGTCCTAGCTGTCCCTCTTCCCCTATCAGTTTAGAGGTTCAGCTATATAGTCCTCGTCTCTGACTATTTAGCTAAATCATAGCTGTCCCTCCCTTTCCATTCAATTCATTTGTCTCCAAGGAGCTTGCTGGATGTGGGGCAGTGCTGGACTTGTCTGGCACATCTGCTCAGCCCGGAAAGGGAAAAGATGTGGCAGTTCAATTTGGCACCGGCTTCAAAATCTTGTGGGAACCAACACTTTCAGTAATAACTAATGATAAACTTGGTGGTGAGGTCGAATTAAACTGACCACCCTTAGAAGACGAAAGGTGGTGAGGTCCGTGGAGGGTACCTTTTTGATGTCGTTCTTCACTTGGAGGACGTTGATCTCTAGTTCCTGGCTGGGTGTACTCATAAAGGGGGATGGTGAGGGCTCCTTCTGTAAAGATGATCTTAGACTTGCAGATCTTCTGTTCCATTTGTAGCAGGTGTTGATGTTGTTGTTTGTGTATAGGTATTTTGAAGCCCTGGGGCATAGCTAGGAGGAAGGTGACACTGCATTAACTGTTCATTGCATGGTTTCTTGTTTGATATGCACAGTACAGATATCTTTTCGTAATACATATTTACATGATGGCATGATGCACTCTGAATGGGACGGGAAGTACAACCGAATCGTCTATGTACTCTGGTTACTGATAGGTGTAGCATCATACTGGTACTGAAAGTGACTACCACTTCAATCAGAACTCTTCCGATCTTATCAACTCTACTTCGCTTGCCAATGATGTCTCTCCTCAAATCTTCACCAGAAAACTTCAAGAATCCTTTAATCAATCATGGAAGAGTGTTATCGACCAGTCAAGTAGACTATCATTCTACATCATTCTAAAGAATGAAATCGGCTGGGAAGCTTACCTTGACCACTCCCGCTCATATGATGACAGGAAAATATCCTCAAGACTCCGCTGTAGTGCACACAAGCTACACATCGAAACTGGAAGACACTCGAACACGCCAAGAGCCGACAGAGTGTGCGATTTCTGTTCAGCAGAAAAAATGGCACGCAGATCATCGAGGATGAAGACCACCTCCTTTCAATCTGTCCAGTTGGTGAAGCACACAGACAGAAGATGAATTCTCTGCTCAGTGAGCTTCATGGCTCATCTGACCTTTCATTAGACAGCATCAGCATAGCGAGGATAATCCCAGTTTTTACAAACACCTCAAACATCAACGAGGATCATTATTCCAGGCACATACAAATAGTGACAAGGGCCATCAAATGTATGTATAATTGTGCCCTGAAATACAAAAAAAAAGTCATCAGCTTATCAATGGAACCTGATTTATCCATCTTCATTCAGCAACCAGTTCTTCCCTTTGCTCCAGCAACCCTTTTCTTCCATTCTATTTCTTCTTCCTGGTAGCGATGATGTCTAAGTGTCCCACTCAGTTTGGATCCCAGATGGCTGAGTGGAAAAGAGGGGGTGTTTCCGACTTGCGCTGGTAGTGATCCAGCCACCTGCTAATATTATGTGTGGGAAGCGGGTGCCCCTCCGATGCTCGCCTGGTTGCGTACCGTTGGGCTCGTGTCCCATGCGTGGGGCATGCGCAGATCAGGGGATGTCATCGTTACCAATCATCTTCTTCCTCCCAGTTCTTCCATAGCCTATTCCGCCATCAGCACCCCATCAGTTTGCGTCTCATCTGGACCTGTCCTCCCCCCTTTCAGTCGCCAGAGCAGGGGTCTCCTGTCGACAGGACACTGACTCCCACATTTGTTCCCATGTTGCTTACCCCACCCCTGTGCACTCCTTGACCTTCCGATCCCTGCTCCACCCTATCACCTTTTGCCTGTTCTACCTCCTAGTTTCGCTCCCCTGCCCCTTCCCCAATCCGTGATTTGCCTCCTTCCCTGTCCCCACTTCCCGTCAGCACACTGGTCAAATCACATTTTAGTATCATAACTCAGCTTCATCAGTTTCAGTTTCTCTGAGGTTACCACACTTACTTGACCTCTCTCATCTGATCATCAACGCACCATTAGTTCATATTATCACCAACTCACCACATCACTGTATTTAACATACTGCTGAATTGTATGTGAGATTTGTATAACAATGCTTTTGTTATAAATTATATTTAAAATTCCTGTTAAAAAATTCCTGTTAATCGTATCGCCATGATAGTATTGATGACTCTGATAAGGTGTAAATTGTGTCGCTACGATACAGTTTTCAGTGAAATATGGTATCGCAACACTAGGTTCAGTGATGAACTCTGATCATGTGACATAGCGTATCACTGATTGATTGATTGATTGAAAACCCCAGAGGGGCACCACAAAGGGCTTCTAATAATATTGTATAAAATAATATAATCTTTCTCCACAAAGGAAAAACAGAATTTTCACCAAGCTAATAAAGTCAAAAAATGATAAATTTCGCGAAAACTATATCAGTTTTGTGTGGATTTCTATCAAATTTGCACATCACTTCAACGAAATCTTAAAAATAACAGAAAATAAATATTTCCACCAAAGAAACTATTAACACACCAGAATTGAATACGCACTAAAAAGAAAGTCACCCTCAATCAATTTTCACCTCCGTTATTATAGTCCCAAATCTGATAAAGTGTTTATTACCCGGCTCCCCCTCTCTTTTCTTCTTCAACTCCTCGATGAGAAGCCTGTGTGCAGCTCGCTCCTCCAATGTCCTGTCTGGTCTGATAAACACTGCGCTGAACTTCTCCGAACTCCGCAACTTTTTTGCCTGAACAAGAACATGTCTCGCTGTGCTGACACATGATAAAGTAACTTTCACAGGCCTTGGTCTTTCCTTGCTCCCAGTCTTTCCCACACGGCAAACCTCGGTGACAGGTTTCAATCCGAGCTCACTGAGTACTTCCTGAACCTTCTCAGACAAGTTCTCCTTTCCCTCCTCTGGAACTCCAAACATCATCAGGTTTTTGCCCCGGTCTTCTTCCTGAACTGCTGACTTCACGGCACTTTTTAGCGTTTCTGAACTGATTTGATTAGATTCAGTTGAGCACTTAACTGCTTCGCTGTAGGACTTGATTTCTGCTTGCACTGTCTCTGATACCGATGCTGTTACCGCACTCTGAACTGACGCTGTTACCGCATTCTGAACTGATGCCAACAATTTGTCCTTACTAACAATCACTTCATGCTGCTGAACTATGACCAGTTTCTGTGATTTCACCAGCTCAGCTCTCGTTGCATTGAGCTCTGTCATCGTCTGCTGCAGACGCACATTCTGGTACCACACAAAATGAAATGCTTCATTAAACAACTCAACTAGGTCCTCTCTCCCCAAAGCTCTGCACTTTTGTTTCGTCACGTGATCGTAGCGTGAGACTGGGCAGTTCAAGTCCTTCATCGCCTTTCCGAGCCAAACGTTCACTTTACAGAGGAGGTCCTCAATTGTCCTATCAGGGGACTTTGGTCCGTCACTTGCAGCCATGGTATAGTGCGATACACACAGCCACAATCAAGTTACTACTCTTCAGTCTCAAATAGACGGGGGGGCTGTAATAACTGTCCCCCTGTGTAGGTTTTTCAAAAATGTCGTAAAAAGGGGGGGTTGCAAATAAGAGGGAGGTGGGAGGTAAATTTCAATCGAATGGTCTGAAATACCCATCAAGTTGTTATTTTGATCAAAGAAATGGACTCTGATCAAGAAAAAGACGGTAATGCTGAGATAACAGTTGGCGAAGCTTTCGGTAGTGCTTGATTTATGTATGTATTTTCTCAAAATTTTCAAAATGTCTAAACGGGGAGGGTGTTAAATAACTGTCCCCCACCGTAGTAAAAATCCAAAAAACTGCAATCGTCCCCCCCCCGTCTATTTGAGACTGAAGAGTATACAATTATCAAGCAACTGATAAGAGAGCGATTAATTCAACACGCACACAAATAATGGTATACGACAACACTCGATACAATGGTCATCTTGTTAACTTGTGATTCGCTACACCGACACGACGTGCTCATGTGCTCTAATTAGGTATAGATGGAACGCACTGTATGTTCCACTATGGCAAAGCATAGCCCATTACCCATACTGAGGAACACATAACTTATACCTAGCTACCTAGGAACATTAAGGTCACATTTAGCTATATCATCCGCAGTTCGGACCTTTCAGCTAACAGACTAAATTGCTACCCCAGCTAAGATTTTATGGCTAGAATCCTACAGTGACTTTATAGCTATAATTCTACAGTGAAGTTTAGCTATATAGTAATATGAAAACTTCAGATTTTCGGCCATAATTTTGATATTAAAAAGTTGGCGCGGCCCAAAATGGCCACTTGCCAGAATATTAGTTTTGGAAATTAATAAACATTGGTTCTAAACGATTTTTTGTGCCAAATAACATCGGGTTAGAGTATAATCATGCCCTTTTGGTGAAAAATATTGGGCGTGGTCCAAAATGCCTAAAATATTGGCGTTAGCGTTTTGAAAGTTGCTTTAATCGATTTTTCGTGCCAAAATACCTAGGATTCGAGTATAATCATGCCCTATTTGAAACCATATAAAAACTTCGGATTTTTGGCCATAATTTGTACGACAAAAAGTGGGCGTGGCCCATAATGACCGAAATATTGGTTTTAGGGCTCAGATATTGGTCTTAAATGATTTCTCGTGCTAAAATACCCAGGGTTCGAGTATAATCATACTCTAGTTGAAGCCATATGAGAAATTTAAATTTTCGGCCATAAATTTGATGATAAAAAGTGGGCGTGGCCCATTATGGCCAAAATATTGGTTTTAGGACTTAGATATCGGTTCTAAACGTTTTCTCGTGCCAGAAAACATAGGGTTAGAGTATATTCATGCCATAGTTGCTTTTGAATCAATAGTTAGCAATAATTCATAAAAGTTCCCACGGTCAAAAAAGGGCGTGGCCACCCTGAGGTTTCCGGAACTCGAAAATTTGAATCAATTTTTTTGGTGGCTCTAGACACCTATTGGAGTCGATTGGACCACTTAAACCTTTGTTATGAATTTTTTTGCAGATACCTTACCTATATCCAAATGATTCCCTTACTATGCTATAAGCGACGTGTATCGTGTATTCTGTGCAAATTGACTCTATTCAGTATTCAGATTATTCTCATAAAAATACATAATTATTTAAATGTTCATCATCGTAAAACAAACTAAATTTATCATAAATACCTGAATGAGAATGAGCTCCCAGAATCCCTGCATGTCGTCCGAAGTCATCTTTCTGCTTGTTTTCTGAAAACAAGCGCTATTTTTAGCAATTACGTTACGGTGTGTGAATGGACCAATAGGAGTCAATTATCAACTAGCTATTACAAGTCAATCATCATGTTCAAGATTTTTAAAAGCTTTGTTACAGCAATCTGCGCGGATCCGCGTTACTTTCAAGTGTAATAAGATTGTACTTTTGAACAAACGTTCACACTTTCATGTTGCAAACAGACTAACAAACACCCATGACAGACATGGGTTCAGAAGTTCATTATATTATATTATCATCCAAGTTACCGACACACTAACTGCAGTTATAACTGTATGGAAACTTACAAACATATATACATTATACGCGCTACATAGTTGCTCCACTCAACATACCCACATACATGTACAGAAATATATACAGGTTACAGAGCTAGATATTTCCTTGCAGAGTTTTAACAACAGCTTTCCTGAATTCTCTCAAGGACAGTAGCGCACACAGTTGCTATACTCTGAGCTAGATCCTCTAGCATGTGCCAGCAGCATTTCTTTGTATTTTAATATATCAGATGATAATATATCAGATGATAATTTAAACTTTACAACACTACTTTATACAATCAAATTTGAGATTATGAAATAGTTATGACAAGTTATAAAAGTGCTGATGATTAAAGAAATTAATTCACTATTTTGTTATTAAAACTCTGCTTCTCACTGCTCAAGAGCTGTTTTTATCCATCAATTTGATAATTGAAACATGCTTTTCAATTTGGAGCATGATACATTATAGCTGCCCAGCAAACATTTATTAACGCTGTGCATGATAAAAATAATCTGGATTCTGCACACAAATTTTATAAGCCGCGCGCACACTGATAGTAGATAATTGTGACGCCATTATCATGATTTAAAGTTTTGAACTGATGACTTACAACCAGCTATATTATAGTGTACAGATCAGTCAGCAGCCCTCTCTCATATACTCATACAGTGCTCTATTATACATGGCCCCTTCTATCTCTCGGAGCATATATTATAAAGCTACATCCGAATACAAGGAAATATCATTTAATGTACAGCTATTAGGACATCATGTAAACTATATAATAAAGACTTAATGTTTTATGTTAGATGCTAAAGTCCAGGAAATAATGTCGTCGGACCACCACATTATCTTCTAGAGAGTTCACCAAATGACCAAATATACTACGTGTCAAGTTATCTTTTCAAAAATTTAAGAAAATTTTTTATTTTCTTTAAATTGTAAAAGAGTTCAACTTGAAAACTTACAATAAAATTAGAATACTGTAAAGCGCGCGGCGTATTGAATTTGATGAATAAATACAAAAAAGTTTTAATAATAATATTTCTCTAATTCCAAAAATACCTTGCCTTTTTTGGTTTTTGTTTTCATGATAATGAGTTCTCCACTGATAAGAAGTGTAGAATTACTTTTCCCTCACGAGACTTAGTTATATTGATATTTTATCAAGTTAAATAAATTCCAGACCCTTGCCATGAACTAGCTGATATTTTCCACTCGACAAGAAACGGAGTACTTCACTTTCTGCCAGATGGTACGTAAGCTTGAGTTGTTGTGAAACTTCGTGTGATTTACGACATGAAAGAGAAATCAAGGAAAGGAGGCTGCACCAGGGAAAAGCTTTCCGAATAATTGACATTTTCAGTTCGCGATTCTTTAACCACCCTGTAACGTGTCGAAGACAACACAGTCTAGCACAATATATAATAAAATCTGTGCGTGTATTACATAATATTCAGCATTACATAATATATTTAATGCATTTCAAATTATAATAAAACAGAGGCTGCTTATTAGTCCAGCTTCTTTTCCTTCGCATGAGGGGAAGCACGAAAAGCTTTTGTCACTCAAATGCACCGCTACGTATTCTGCTATTTTTACTTATATATAAAGAAACGCAAAACTTGGCGCCAAATGTTTTTGCCGTGACGGAGTTTGACACTTGATAGATTTTCAATGATAGGTTGTCTCATGAAACAGCATAGAAAAATACACAAAAACTAAAAGCCTCTCTCTCATTTTAGCATTTTGTACAAAACCGGGCGATATTCTAATATTTCAGAAAATGTTGTAGTCTTGGAGGGCTCATTCAAACATCAAATGGCTCTATTTCCCTAGCACCATAAAAGCTCGAGCAATTAGAGAGGGAAGATTGCGAGGAAATGGGATTAAGGGAGCACATAAAGCCAGTAAGTAGCTAGTGAAGAGGCATTCAGAGTGAAATTATTGTCAGGATTAAGTTGAGAACTTAGAATTCCACCGATACACTCCTCATCGGTCAAAGATAATGAATCCAACTTTCATTTTGTGTAACGTTTCAGTAAAGCAGTGAGTGCAGTTGAACATTGAACAGCACACCGACACACCATGGATTTAACAGTCTAAGAACACACATCACACCATCTGACTCCAAACATCAAGGATCACCTGATCATGAGAATCAATAATATATCGTTGATTTGAGTCGATCAACTTCTCAGGAATGTGACTAATATTTCTACCACTATATTAACAGCTATATTAAAACACACACACGCCTCCTATCCTGAGAAACTCATAGTTGAGAAACACTTGACTTTACGCACATCTTTAGTCGGCAGAGAGTGAAATAGACACGAAGCTCATTCGTCAAAAGCTCGGGGTCTTCCAAAATTTCAGATTCCAGCTCAAAAATATATGCGGTAAGACGTCACTTAGGGTAAGGAGCCTAATTCCGGCCGGCCCCCTATTCCGGCCACCCTGAGTTGAAAAAATTCCACACTTTTTATTTCACACTGCTTACCCCAAACAACAATTTTATGGGCAACTTCAATCATTTGCCCATGTTCTCTGAAATTTTTGAGTGAATGATCACTAGGATATGGTCACTTTTTGATTTAAAAAAATTTACCCCCAAAATAATGATTTTAGGCCAAAATTTTTGTTAAGTTAACATTTGATTTAAAATTGATTTGGAATGTATTTTGGAGACAAAAAATACTGAGTTATGTTGAACTAGCAGGCCCGGTGGGCCTGCTATTACATTGCTCACTCGGCGGCGCTACGCGCCGCCTCGTTCGCGATTTCCGACCAAGTTACCAACTGCTTGCCCTAACCCGCGTCCTATTCTATGCGGCTGGCTGTGGCCTGTGCGCACGTAAGACGTAAGCATCTGGTTAGATGAAACCAAAAGACAGCAGAATGAAGTAAGTAAAAAGATAGGTTGATAGGAACTGAAGTTGCCGAAGTGCGTTGTATGATGGCACAAAGGTGAATGTTGATGTCAAAGGAGCAAATGACGGAATGAAGTTGCAACGCGTGCGTGGCTAGGCATTAGGGGACACTAACGCATTGTTTGACTGGTCTTACCGTGAATTATTATTTTTCCTTCATTTGTATACTGAATAAAGCTGCGTAAGAAATTTAAATAAATTAAAGATTAATTTTAGGTCTGGTGCGCGCTCAGACTAATCGCAAAATCAAATTCGTGATTTTTACGCCGCGCATTTCGTCTTGTAAGTTCGTAACTATATCTGAAATAACTTTGCAACGCGCGCAGAGTTTTCTGCGTTGCGCTCAAGATTAAATGCGCGCGCGTCGCGTTTTGTTAGTTCAGCAATTTTGTTTTCCCTTACGTTTACGTGAAGTGCTCTGAATCGAACTTCGTGAACTTCTCATTAATTTTGAAACACGCCGAGACGTAGGAATATCGTTCGATGCGAATTTATTTATCGGTTGAACTCTAAGAACTCTCTAGCTAATTTGATACTTGAGACATAGTCAGTCAAAGTTAATTAGGCTAGACGTCACTGGCGTCAACTCAACCTGTCCGCCAGCTGTAGCCTACGATACAGTAGAAAAGTAAACATTTACTTGCTAGAAGCAATTTGTGAAACACAAATATGAAGAAATTTAAGCCCATTTCATTATTCATTCGATACTAGTTTCTCATGGTACACTGTGGAGGGTGGATTTAACCAGGAATTACAAATTACAATATCATAAAATGAGAAATTAGGCTTAATTTACTAATGCAGCTCATTGCCATGCATACTGCCACTGGAGTCACTTGACTGTCTAGACTTTCAATGTACAGTTTTGGCACCATAGTTCACACCTTGCTATATAAGCGGTTTATTTAGTTCAATTATCTAATTATCAAATTGATTTCCACTTTAGAAATACTTTTGAATAAGATTAATTTTTGTTGCGTTCTATTCAGTTCTAATCACGTATTCACGTATTTACTGCAAATACACTACCACATATCTAAAAAAGTAGGTACTAGGTAATCCCCACAACAGAATCAGTCCATACTTTGATACTTACATTATTATTACTTACAACATAAGGGATGTTATAACTTTATAGCAATTCAATGCGAATTAATTGATAGTGATCATTGATATTTGGTCACCAACAACGAATGAGCACCAAATCCAGTGTGAATTTGTGATGCATCACATATTCACATTGGAATATGTACGACCAGTCACCAGACAGCAGACACCAGTCATGACTGGTGTCTGCTGACTGGTCGTACCAATCTAATCTACCATCTCAGACACTTCATCTCCCTGTCCTGACCCTAACCATAACCCTTACCCAAACCCTAAGCCTGACCCTAACCCAAACTCTAACCCCAACCCTAACCCAGACCCTAACCTAGCATGGAGCTGACATAATATTGCGAGATAAAGTGTCGAGATGAAGTGTCGTGAGAATAAGGTGAGATGAAATGTCCGTTCCCCATTAAAGGTACCTACACAGAAATTATATGATTCCCTGTACAGTTTTCATTCCTTGTTTAGCATGCCTCACACGGTACAGCAAGGACCCAATTAATGACTTCACTCGATGAGACACACAGCAAGCCATAAGTATAGTAGTTACACACAAAACGTATTTTGAAATCAGTTAATTCTCCGTGAAAGCAATTTACCAACTTAGAATTTAAATGGATGTTTCACTCGGGAAATCATAAGAAAAACAAAAATACGTCAGCTGTACAAGTAAATTATTTAATTTCAATTAAGTAGATGTCTACGTTTCAAATTATACTGTGATATTTCACTGGCAATATATAGCTGATAATGTATCTCATATACGCGCGTATCAGACTGACGCATAGTGACGTCACAGGTCAAATTACATAACGCCCCATATCTCGGGATAGGATTACACTAGGAATCCCGTTTTTCCGGATAATTGATCCTTGGGATGATGCTATTGCTTGGGGATTGACAGAATATAGTCGAAAAAATGAGTTCACTCCCCCTTTAAATGATATCCTGAATACACGAAAGTGACTTTTAGATGTGGCAAACTCCCATAGATGATCAGAAATTACCAAGGCCCTCTGAAAAATTAGATTTCGCCCCTAAATTAATTTTTGCTAGTTTTCACTTGAAAGATCGGTCTAAGAGTCATAGCAGAGTAGAAAGTGCTTTTTAATCCATGAAAGACATGTCACCAATCAGGAATTGTCGCCCAAAATAGAAATTTCAGATATTTTGATGGTACAAACACTAAACTGCAAGTTTATGTTGAAAACTAAGGCATGGGAATGCTTCAGGTGATATTAATAGAGTATAGTTTAACATAATATTTCGTAACAAACAGAAAATTATGAGAAAACCTGCAGATTTGTGCTTAAATTTGGGAGTCGAACTTGTACGGAAATCTAAATGCAAGAATTTTAGCTGAAAATCGTTTTTGGCGATTTTCTGACATACCATGTGCTAGATATAACATCTCTTTTTGTGTGAGAATACTAAATAGTGCTCCTTTATAGTTAATAAGGGTGTTATAGCAGGTGGCCGGAATAAGGTACCCATAACCAAGAAGGGGACCTAATTCCGGCCGGACCTCAACTCACTTACCTAGTTCTTACTATAACTTAAAATGATAAGAGGTAATAGAAAAGTGTTTTTAACATTGTGGGAATCCGTCAATATCTTAGGGAAACTTCATTTATGACATTTTATTCTTCGTTGAAAGTGACCTATCTTTAGAGACCGAAAAATCTGTGTGCCCAATAGAGCTACACAGTAAAATTTCATTTTTTAGTAGAAGAAAGGTGGAATTTATAGACAGAGCAAAAATTTTTGCTTTAAGATCAGTAGTTTAAGAATTATTTTGGGTGGCCGGAATTAGGCTCAAATGACCGGAATTAGGTCAGGGCCCTAATTCCGGCCATTTCCGAAAATTGTCCAAAAAAGTATCAAAAATCCATAATTTTCAAATTTTTTGGGTATAATTAGCAATTTTTATCATTTTCCTACCATACTTAACTATTTTCAAGGTTCAAAACCTTCCCATATTTATAAAACATGATTTTGAAAAAAAATCGTACAAAAATGGCCGGAATTAGGTCACTCTACCCTATGCACCGTTGCAAGACAAGAAAATGACGAAGCTCTCAACTGTCTATTACTTGTGATTGCTGAACATGGGCACTCGGAGTTTTCCAGATTCTTTCTCCGACGCACAGACCATGAGTCAAGAGCAGAAAATAATATGTTTCAGATAACATTATTATGTTTATATACGATTAATGTTTTATTATAATGTGTAACATATAATTTCGTAGAAGTACTAAATATGCTGTAATATTAGGTATCGCTCAGCTGTTAGGGCGCTGTTACTACTAATGATCGGGGGTATTACAGGTTGTTTTAATCGAGGGAGGGTGGTGTTGCAATGCTGTGTAGGTACTTAGGCTTAGCAGTGTACTGAGACTAGCTTCTAGCAGCCTTTAAAACATGAGGTCCTAGTGTGACACACCTGCCATGATGGAGTAGTGGAGTACTGCTTATATCATAATCTTAAGGATACGTAACAAAGTTGTCAAATTCCTGATTAAGGAGAGACTCATCCCGTCATCTCTTTATAATGTACGCTTTCCAAAAACGCCAGATGAAGATGTTTTCCATCTTTCTGGTATGTAAATATATTATCATCTTGATGAGGCAGGATGCAGCCAAGAAACTCGCTCTTGTGCCTTCACTATTGTATATGAATACGAACTCTTTGAAGACAAAGAGAATGAGTTGTACTGATCAGTGACCAGCTCTGTTCACACTGATGAGACGATTACAAAAGGGAAACACAAATTAACAAGTTATTAAGAGTATAAGTGTAAATCAGAGTGGTTATTAAGAGTGTGACTCAGGTTATTGACTGTCAACAAGGTTTCTCTTTCATGTACATCACACGTCGTGTACATTAAGTAAGCGGCTGAAAGTGACATCATTTTCTGACTTAACAATGGTCAATTGTTGAAGTCAATTCAGGAATTAAGGTATTTTCTTCGACGACCCTGTGTGTGAGATGATCTAGACTGTGTACACTTTGACATAAAGTGCGCACTTTCATCACTCACTCCTCAGACCAGACTTTAGTTACTTAAACCTACTAAATGTCTAATGATAATTCACTGGCAAACTGCCAGCATTAACCTACTCCTTTCTTACTTCCACTGAATATGACCTGCTTTTACCCCGTATTATATATTATAATTCTTCTAAACATATAATTAACTAATTGCGGTAATTAAAACCTTGCGTCCTACCAGCGCACTGCTTCAGGTCTACTTCCATAGGCCGAAGAGAAGAGAGGGAAATGCGGATCAACGCACGGTCAATCATCATTGGGGATGTCTCTTCTTGTACACCGAGGTTTATAGGATTAGAGATTAGAAGCCCTACTTATTATAATGAATAATGTGAAGCGTTTATCCCTCGAGCAGACCTTATTCGCACCTGTCTCCTTTGATAAGATGCAGTAAAGAGCTGTATATACAGCTCAGGTAATGAGATAATGTAGTGACTAGTACTGGCCACTGGAGGAAGGAAGAGGATAAACATGGAAACATTGCTAGTGGAGGGATATAATTTTACCTTTCTAGTATCATATAGTTACACTGAGAGGGAACTCCTTTCTGTAGAATCTTACTTCCACTAGGAGTAGAAGATAAAAAATCAGGGAGTATGGTACATGGTTAGGTAGTTAGATACCTATATGTTATCTAGGATTGGCTATAGAGAAGAAAACGGGAGAGGGCTGAATGCCGAGGCCGGAGGGAGACCCCTTCAATGTTAAGAGTGTGCTGCTACACTGCTACACTGTACACTCAGTGCTACATCAGTATAGGTGTATAGGGAGTTTGTATTTGAAGTACAAGGTCAAAATTTCAACAATTATTCTACTTCTAAGACCTTGCTGCGGTTAATGAACCTAGCGAAACTGTGTTACAGTCGTTCAAAATTACATGCTGCGAAAAAGGCTTCATTTTGGACTTAGACTCTGTTGTCCTCAGCAGGTTTCATTAAATTACCAAAACTATGTCTAGTTCTGCTTCACTGCTTTGATTTGTAAGTTACGAAAGACGCCACATCGTGTAGTCAGATGATGCCTTTCGTAACTTCATATTTTATAAGTTACCGTATAGAAACAATGTAAGCCATGTGTTGTAAGAACGTGTCATTTGATAATGTGTTATTTGATGATGTGTCATTTGACATGTGGTCATGTGACAGGAAGGCAGACGCCTCTGTAACTCTTCAAGACATAACACACAATAATAACATTATTATTAGACGCATATGTTATTATTATGCAAAATATCCGTGCATATTACAGAGACCCTTCATATACATGATTCCTACACTGTGTGTACCCACTTCATATTACGCTTCATATACAGGGAATAACACGCTGCAAACCACTTCATGCTGTATTCCTGTAAGTGTGAAGTGGGAATGTAGCTGTGTAGATAGTAAAGTGTAGCTGCACACAACAACACAGTATACAAGTCACAGAGTGTGACACAACTAAACAGTACATAGGTCACACAGTGTGGCACTATAATACACAGAAATTTGATGGATTTGAATGAACTGACCGATTAGGGGAACTCCAAGAAGTTTCGTTATCGCTCTTAAAAAGCTCTCTCACATGACTGATGACTCCCCTTCTCTCAAGTCTCATATGGTGACTATGAAACTACATACGTGGCGGTGATGTAACGTATAAAATCACTATTGATTGGTGTGGCCACTGTTCATGTTTTTCTTCATATGTCATGTTATGACTGTATATGGACAACACCAGTTCTATGATAGTCAATGGTGAGGGGCGTATAACCACCAATGAAATCAGCATAATATTATCAGCATGCTTACGTACTACATATCGTACTACTTTTTGTTGTGACATGGTACCTATCAAATCAGCAAAGAAGCAATAATTTCTCGGGTTCATCAAAGCCAACAGTTATTGGCGTGAGGCCGTTTGATCATTGAAAAATGAACATGTTCAAATTTGGGAATTGTAGTGAAGAATGACGATGAACATTTGCAGCGTAACATCACTGTTATAGTGATATGCTACAGTAGCATGTTATTATTCTTGTGTACTCTCCTTTCTACACACAGTAACACAGTAATTTCATGGAAGCTGTTTTCGCATGTACATCGGGGGGGGGGCCGAGAGCTAATTGGTTGGACCACATGCCAGTTAAGGGGTGGGTGACCCAGCAGGCTCAACCAGTTAGGGTCTGGACCCTAACTGGTAAAATTTTCTGCCAAAAGGGTCCACCAAACCATCTGACCAGTTAGATTTTGCTACCTAAGTGGCTATTTTCAGACCTAATTATTATTGAAATTACCATTTCAATCGAAATTGAAACCAAATTGATTCATTCTACCAGAAAACGCATGATAAAAAAGAAAGTGAGTACTGTATGCTAAATTGCCAATTTTGTGCTTATTTTTCATCGTATATTCTTAATTCTATATATATACTGTATTATGCACATATTTATCACTCACATAACTCAATAATCAACATCATATGACCTTATCAATCTCGCAATAACGTTGATGGCATAGGCGCTCGAAATGATAGTGAAATAAATTAATAGGTACCGTTCATTCTTAATAATGATTCTGTGTCATTTTCGTTGTATATTTAACAGAAAAGTTGTTTTTTGAGCTTTAAAATATGATGTGCAATGATAATTATGAGATCGGAGAAAAATGCACATATTTAGCCATAGGAAATTAAGTCTCGATAATTTATGGGATTCAATTGAGATATTACATTATTATATAACATTATGGAAATCAACATTAATTGGGTGGGTGGTTATCGTCGATTTTGCACAACCACTTAGGGTAAGAACCTAACTGGTGGGTGGGTGGGTCAAAATTTTGGCTAACCAGTTAGGTACCAAAATAGGCATGTGGTCCAGCCATTTAGCTCCCGGCCCTCCCCCGTGTACATATCAATTATTGGATACAATATCCAATGTATATGTCATTGCAATGTACATTGTGCACAGTGCTCAGTAGAAAATGATATGTACATTTCTACATGACTACATATGGTAATGTGTAATGATCTGCATGTACAACGTTCAAAGAAGCCGCCTTTTTTCAAATAAGATCTAGGAGAATTGAAGTAAAGAACATGACGGCTAATAACGACGGCGTTTTAGCTTATCCCCAGTCCATGTGACCAGTGGTGGATCTACAATGGGGTTGTGGCGGGGTTGCAACCCCGCCACTTTTTCTGCTGTGGGGTTATAGTGGGGTTGTGGGGTTGTTGGTTTTAGAGTGGGTTTGTTGGGGTTGTGAGCAGCGGGCTTTTGTAATCAAATTATACATTACCAAATTGATCTTACATGCCGATTCAGATTGAAACCTTGAAAATTTTTGCCTGCAGCAGGGTGTTGTGTTCAAATTATATATTACCAAATTGATCCTTGAGGCTGATTCAGATGCAAAATTTTATTACTAAATTGGTCTTAGACACAGCCACAGATGTAGAAATTTTCGCCTGCAGCTGAGTGCAGCAGGCTGTTGTGATAAATTAATTATGTTACCACAAATTGGCCTTCATAAACTACCACTACAGTTCAATGTTCATACTACACTACTACACTTCACTGGAAGTGGAACAAACACACCACACAGACACGTGTTGTGAGTGTAATTTACACAGCATAACACGCACTTTACACAACTACTCTAATCAATCTACACCCCCTCGGTATTTAACATGAATTAGTAATGAACTAGCACCACGCACCAATAACATTGGAAGATGACGTCACCATCGTAATGGTGTTTAGACTATATAACCACGCGACTAGAGAGAGACTTTTGCAATTCGCCACGCGCAGCGTGGTGAATTACAATTAGGCGCGAACGCAGTGAGTGTTTAATTGCTCATATAGTACGAACGCCAGTGAGTGCTATATGTGAAGATCAAAAGTCTCTCTCTTGGCGCGTGGTTATATAGTATATACACGGCCGATTCGAAGTAAGTTTAATTTGGACAGATTTAGACCCTAACAGGAGACCTGATGAATTATTTATATTATGCTTCATATTTGTGCATTGACTTAAGTATTTTGAAGCTTTTTTGAAGAGGCAGCAATCAGCGTATGAACATAGATTCCATCAAAACGTTCATTTCCATAAACTTTTGCAAAATCAACAGTACAAACAAATCGAAAAGATACAATCACGAAGTGAATATTCAATACACACACTTTCTCACATTCTCAAGAATCCATTCACATTTGAATTATAATTGTACAAGTACAACATGATTGGTAATGTGTAAATCATCAGCACAGACCAATACATCGGAATGTGATTGTGAACACTGAAGCCTGAAGGACCGACCAAACAAAGTGTACAATATCAAAATTGAGAACGAAAGAACTAGGTACCACTCATAGACGGTGTACATCGACATTTGCAATTGCAATTACTCTCAAAAATGTATAGCAGCCACATTCCATTCTATACTTGTGTTATGAGCAGACGTCACGTGACATACTTGTCTAACATATAACGGTTTGCAAATGTACACAGTAATTACAATGTGTTGTGTTGATTGGTATTTGGTGTTCGTTTTTGTGCATGTGTACATTTGCTAATCCAATGTCTTATCTATAAAGGTGTATGGGTATACTACAAACATAACAAAATACTGTACATCGATTTTCTAATTCAAGGATTGACATAAGAGGCGGAAGAGACTAAACTGTGAATCATCAGCGTATACAGTATACGGGTCAGGTAAAACAGGGTAAATAAAGGTAAATAAACACTAAACAGGGTAAATAAACAGGGAAAATAAAAAGGGTAAATAAACAGGGTAAATAAACAGGGTAAATAAACAGGGTAAATAAACAGTGTAATCATGTTTAATTAAGTTTTGTAACATTCGGTAACTCAGCGTGTCAGAATCCGAATATAAATCTAGAGATGGACTTTCGAAATCTACTGATGGACTTTTGAAATCTACTGATGGAGTTTTCAGAGAGAGACTTTCGCGCGTGTTTATATAACTCCATCTCTGGTTTCGTAACTCCATCAGTGATGGTTATACGTATGCGGCACGCGCGAAAACAACACGGCCGTGTATATAAAAGGTTAATAAAGTGGACTTAATATGTGACGTAAACCACACAGCTCTAGTTTCGTGCTGCGCAGTGTCTACCAAATACACACTAGATAGTAGATGTTGTGTCGCGCGCGCAAGGAATAGTCACTGTGAGGTCATCAACCCCCCATTCTAACTCCTGATAATGACGTCACAGCTACACTTGTTTTCTCGTAGTCGTAGCAGAGTCCGCGGTACTGTTTAAACTTGGAGGTGAGGAGCAGGTTAGCTTTACCACACGCAGCCATCACTCTGCCTCCAGCTGAAAAGGGAGAGAGGGAGGTTTAACACTTCCTAGTGAGCGCGAGCGTGGGGATGCAAAACTTCTGGTATTTCTACTCCTTTAAAAGTCATGATTTATTTCTTATATTTCTACTCATAATTAAGGGGGGTTCAGCAAATTTTTAATTAACTCAGTTCTTGAAATAATGGTTGACTAAAATTGACACCACGTAGACCCAGCTTTTTTGGTTTGTTTCAGTAGGAAATGTCATAGAACCGCCATGGCGCCATGCCAATGGCAGACCTAAATTATCCAATATTTTTCAAGTTAACTTATTGGACGATTAAAGTGTGCGATCGATAGATAATATGTTCCCCTGAGTTCCTGTCAGTCATCAAATTTTTGATGAGTCTAACTTATCTCAAAAATGGCCGAGTTATGGCCCGAAAATGGTTGATGTTATAAATGGGCATACACGTGCCTAAACTATTTGTGTTTTGTTGGCCAAATATCAATATTTTGAATGAAACCAACTTTATTCGATAGTGTTGCATTGGTTTATGTATTCTCCTCGAATCAAAAATGGGATTTTTTGTCCGAAAAAAATTTTTTGAATCAAAAACCTCAAAATTTCGATCAATAACATTTCTGCGTTTTTGCGAAAAAAAATTTAAAAAAAAATTTCTTTTTTACAAAAATTTAATTTTTTAAAACCCCCGGAGTCTTTTTTTTTGAGGGTTTCCCAAAAATTTTTTGGGTCAAAACCCAAAAAATTTTTTCCCACCAAAAAGGTTTTTTCCCCCCCAAAATTTATTTTTCCGTTTTTTAAAAGGGGGTTTTTTATTTTGTATGTTTTTGGAAAACCAAATTTTGGAACCCCCCCAGTTACCCCTTTTGAATTTTCCCTTTTCTTTTTTTTCATTTTCCCCCAAAAGGGCCCAAAAATTTCCCCAATGTTGGGGGAAAACCCAAGCCCTTTTAGGGTTAACCTTTTTAAAATCAATTTTATTTTTAAAAAATTTTTCAAATTTTTGCCCATTTATACTTCTTTTTAAAAAATACTTTTTTTTAATACAAAATCTGTATCCGGGAAGTTAAGTTTTGGGGTTAAAAAAATTTAAAATAAGTAAAAAAATTAAAAATTTTTTAACCCCTAGATAATTAAAGTGATGCAATTCTTTAACTATTACGCCATCTATCAGCTATTTGACGTATGTGACACGACCCGTCAGCACTATGGTAGATTTTGACAGGGTTTTCAGGGCATATAATACAAGAAGAGTGAGGTAATGAGATAAGATCATGCACGGTGGAATGCTGAGAATGTGCTAGTTCCCCAACTTGTACGGGTTCAGTCTGGGTACACACTAAGCTGGCAGTACAAGGCGTGTTGATATAGCATGGAGTGTGTATATTGTCAGGTGGAAATGTGTACGGGGGAGCGGAATTTTATGGTAACTTCTTATTGCTATCTGAGTACAGCCTTATTAGATAAGTTACAGAACATTGATATTAATATTCCTGGAGAATTTACTGAAGTGTCATAAGACATCGGTCCCTTGAATGACAGGGTAAGGGAGCATCAAAACCTTAACCAGTTATGAAAAAAGTACGCAAGCTTTCAGCTTGTCCTAAAAGATAATCCTCCAACACCTACTACTACATAGGTTTCCCGTTTCTTCTCGATGTTTTTTTTTCGGTTACATGATAAAATGGAGTCAGTGTCCAATTGTTTGCTATTTCTCTAAGTGCACTTTAATACCAAACGAATGTGATTCCGTATACAACAGAGCCTGGAGTCTGGTATTGAATAAATCCAAATATACCAGTTATTTCAACACACTCAATATAATACATTGAATATTTTATAGCACACCGTGTTACGCTGTGGTTATTGTAGTTGTGTTTTATAAAGTTCAGATGATGGAGGACAATGGATATTGTCAGATTGACGACCGGTCTCAACTTTATGTCTGGACCCTCATAACCTACGCGAAGTCTCGATTTAATCTACCCACCATGACTTGATATGAATGTCAATTTTACACTGCCAGTGCCTACTCAAACAGTGAGATACAGACCCGCCCACAGAAGAATAGCGTCTTATTGAACAGTCTGCAAATGTCATGCTAATTGCGCGCGCGGTCGAACAATTAACAATATGGCTCAATAAATGCATAAATTTGAATAATAAATGAGAGTATTCTTAAGCCAGAGAAGCCAAGAACTACTGGTAAACCTGTGGTTTGAGTAGTCAGTAGGTATCATTATCCAACAAACCATAGGACATGCAGTATGACGTATCATTGTATGTAGTGAGTTATTATAAGTACCATGTCAAGTAAATAATAATGTACATTGTACCGGGGGGGGTTCAGCAGTAAGTGGGAGGACGGCATCACCCTATCTGGTCGAGAATCCCAACCACCCACCCACCCACCAGATAGCGGCATGCCTGTAACTGGTCAAGCTGAACTGAAAATTAGACCCACCCCTACAAGCTACAGAAATTGTTTCAGGGACCACAAATTGGTTGCAAAAAGCGACCCTTTGTTTTCATATAATCTTAGTTTCTCACTCTTATCAAATATATAAAGTCACTTACTCTTTACGAAGTGATTCCTTTCTAGGGACACAATCAATTTAATACCCAAAATTGCTACAGATTTTAAAAACACAGAGAATTTTACCATACAACTGCCTAGATATCTAGATACCTAGAACTATCTAGACTGCACTGGGTGCAATGGGTAGGTATTGATGTGACCCGCAACATTTTTTTACGAACTCAAAACTTTTTTACTAACTAGGTACTAATCAACTTGAAACTTTGAAGTCTTATCTCCATAGTAACATTTATGTCGTGAATTCTTCAAACAATTGTGCCAAATCATTGGCATATATCATCGATATTAGAAATCAGCTGGTTACGTCATCTTTTGTAGCATGTAATAGTCCATGATGACGTCACACCAATTCTAAGGTTAAGATTCCTGATTCATAATTAAATTTACTTAAGAGCGCTAGGAGCAGCCGAGAAATCCAGTTTCAGTATCAAAATTTGTGAAAATGGGCATTTTTGACAAATTTTTCACAAATTTCGTAACAAATTTAAGTGGATTTACTGCATTTTACCCTAAAATTTATACCATTTATCGTCTGCCGCTATCTGGTCGCTAGTTCGAAGTACCCACCCACCCCCCATGCCCTTAAGTGTGATGCCGTCCATACCACTTACCGCTGAACCCCCCCCCGATTGTACATATCATATGCGTTCAGCCCTGTGGTTGGTAGCGACCAAGGTATTTGGTTTGTGGATACAACTAACTGAGCAACTACAATGCGTGTGCACACTATTATTATTAATGATGTCAGTAACCCATACACACTAGAAAATACACACTGTAGGAAATGTGACTGGGGGTAAATGCCCGTAACGAGAATACACCGTATAATGTAAAGTG
This sequence comes from Beroe forskalii, assembly GCA_011033025.1. Classification (NCBI taxonomy): domain Eukaryota; kingdom Metazoa; phylum Ctenophora; class Nuda; order Beroida; family Beroidae; genus Beroe; species Beroe forskalii. The sequence goes on from WFMF01000468.1 coordinate 57,510, forward strand.
AGCCAACATATTCCACTGCTGAGATGTTATAAGACAGAATATACCTCTTCCAGGCTCATTTTGAGGTATACACTCCGGTATACTGCACTCCGCCATGTTACCACTTATTATCGCAATAAAACACAAGATTCCACTTTTCGTGACGCAATCGATTACGTCACATGTTACTATACCACTATTGCCTAATGCCTATTGAGCTATCGGCTTCTACATAATTACTAAGAGTTACAGTATTGCCTAGAAGTAAGAAGTTTCTGGACAATGGAATAACGTAGGGAACATCGGTAATTCTTTTGTTATAACGCTCAATTTACCAGGAATTACATGTTCCAGAAACCAGTTCCACTTTTATATTATAACTAGCAGGCCCGTTGGGCCTGCAAACACACAGCTCACTCGGCGCTGCTACGCAGCACCTCGTTCGCAAATTTTAAACACTGCCATTCGAATTGATTGGATACTTTTTACCGGATTAAAAAATCCAATTAGATCAAAAGTCAAAAGTCAAAAATGTGCTGAAAATCAAATATTCAAAAAAAAATTGTGAAGGAGCAGAGTGGAAAATAGATCGAATTCGTCGGTTAGTCTTAGACGTGCTAAACCATGTGAGTTTTGTTCCAGCGTTCTGTTTTGATTGTTATCACTGACTCAGCTTTGATTATCGACCAACCTCTGCCACAATGAAATCAATCCATCTGGAACATCCTCCGTTATTCAAGTTATATCCTTTCTCCGTCTTGAGATCTTGAATTTGAAGTAAAGGAAACGTCAAATTTTCAAAACCTACAGCACAGCATTTAACAGTAGTAGCGTAATAGAAAGCTCTCGCATAGAACTGATTGTAATCTGCACGTGCGCAAAATTGGTTTCCATAGCAACGGCACCTCATTTCTCCCATTTGCATTCGTTTCTCTTGATGTTTTCTTGGCAAGCTCAAATTTAAAATTTGCGCCCGCACAGACAGACATAAATCACGTGCTCTTACGAAATTATATAAAAGACTAGCAGGCCCGGTGGGCCTGCAAATACACAGCTCACTCAGCGCTGCTACGCAGCACCTCGTTCGCAAAATTCAAATCAACTAAATACTTTTTACCGCATCAAAAACTTCCAATCATATCAAAAGTTATGAAGCTTCGAAATCAAAAAATCATTAAACAGAAATGAACGCGCGCGCAATTAATCTGCACGTGCATCTTTCCCCCATTGCGCGCGCGTTGCCATGGGGCGTGACGTACAGAAAACATACAGAAAGCGCGAAATTATAAGTAAGATTGTAAAATGCGGCATTTATACATTTTATAACATTTTCTTAAAGCTCAATCTCAACTTTCTGTGTTATATTCAAACACAGCTCATCATCTAGATAGAGACTTAAGAGCGTATTGTCGACTCATTAGTCTTTTCACTGTAGAAGCAGATGAATCAAATCGCTAGGAAGTGTCGATGAAATTATTTTACAATCTCAAAAATGCAAGGAAATCCCATTTCTCGAAACATTTAGATAATTAGGCTCATCATTTGCCGTGTTCTTATCACATAGATAATTGCCATTAGCTGATGATAATAGGTCTCATTCTAGCAATTAGTACTAGACGTAGAACAATAATTTACACTTTACAATCAATCCAACTGATTATTATTTTATTTTTAGTGAGTAACAACTTCTGGAAGCAAGTTAAATTTGAAATCCATCATTTAAATTATTTCTTTGTTATTTTCAGGAATACCAAGTTATTAATAATCCAGATTAAGTGAGTCATGCTTGCTCAATATGTGCAAACATGCGGAAAGATGGTGCACAATGCACATAGTATTGGGATATAATCATAGACATAGAGGCGCGAATAGGTCAAATCTTAGACAATGAGTATTATTGAAGCATAATTACTATTTTAAGTGTGTATTGTAAAATACTCGAATGAATGTCTTACTTTGTTACATTCTAGAAAAATGAAATGCCGCAACCCTCCAACTCATGTGGCACTTGCTGCTATCACATGACCCTAAAACCGTGTAACATCTAATGGTTTCGGAACAAAAATTTATTTTAGCCAGATTTAGTTCTTACTTAATCGATAATTCGATAGTGGTTGCAATATTACCACATGGCACGTAATGGGTTTCGTAAAAAGCTCGACCCTTCGGAACTCACCTTCCTTACTCACCACACTGCTACCATTTTACACTTTATTAATTCATGATACAATGATACATGATCAATGAAGCACGATGCAAGTATTAAAATCTGCAAAGGAATAGTTTCTAACAAATTATGCGATATTTAAATGTTCATGTTGAAGGCTCGTTCGCAATAATTGGCGTGAAATACAAATGCCTTACTTCTAACGGTCTAATCATTTCGTAAAGGAAGTGAAATATACGATCATCACATATTTAATGATAATATATTATTATGATGATTATTCCGAGCTACATTTTTTTCTTAATGACTTTGGGTGGCGTAAATAGGTGAGATAAGGCATTGATTGACATCGATTGATTTGTTTCAAGACAGAGAGGAAGCCTTGTATCAGTGGGGAATGGAGAATGGAGATAGCACGGAGACTCTAGTAACGAATCAGGAAATACCAATGGGTCCGAATGGGTATTGGGCACCGATGAATAACTTTGTACAATATAATTGAGACAAGTTTCTATGTTTTCCAAAAATTTCCATCATTGCAAATAATGCTCGTCACCAATAAGTTAATGACATCCATGATAAATTATAACATTCTGTATCAATTCTACTATACTTCTATCGTATAAATTGTAAGTCATCTCCAATACAAACGAGTATGGCAATTTTCTGAGTTTTTGCTATTTTACTGAAAACTTCAATGCGAGTGGTAAACCCCAGTAATGCAACTAGTAGGAACTCCAATGATATATAAAAGGTAGCCTGGCTTCTGGACTGTTAATGACATATTTGACCTGTACGAGGGTAGCATGTGTCGTGGGTGTGTATATGTGTTTGTATGTTTACTGTGTGTTTGAGAGAGTGAGAGTGTTTGTCTGTGAAAGGGTGTGAGTGTATTCCGGACTTGACAACCGTGTACACTTTTTGTAGGCTCGTAGCCAGCCAAGATATAAGTAGAAATGTGTCTGTCAGGGAATAGAGCGTGATGCAGAGTGTAGCATGTACGAGGGTAGCATGTGTCGTGTGTGTGTGTGTATGTGTGTTTGAGAGAGTGTGTGTATGTTAACTGTGTGTGTTTGAGAGAGTGAGAGGGTTTGTCAGTGAAAGGGTGTGAGTGTATTCCGGACTTGACAACGTACACTTTTTGTAGGCTCGTAGCCAGGCCTGCCAAGATATAAGTAGAAATGTGTCTGTCAGGGAATAGAGCGTGATGCAGAGTGCTAAAAACAGCTGTGATTTTTAGGATTTTCAGCTTTATTGATATACCTTATGAGGTTTATTTATAAAGGTTGTAATTAGGGGATTTTTCAGAAAAATCCCCATTTTTTCACCCACCATGAAATTTCGAAATGACGTCATTATCATATTATGTTAACAAGAGTAATGACTTGAAAAATCCCCATATTTTCAACCTACCAAAATTTTAAACACCGAAATTTTATCCCAAATAAATACACCTCCTAAGGTAGACCTTATCTGATATTCTCCTAATCTCCTAATTCGATTCGTCCCAAAACTTTTTAGCATTCATTAATCATTACTGATTTTATTCAGTAATTCACCGAGCCATTAAGGATTAACCAAATCAATGAATCAACCAATCAATAAATTCAGGATTAAAGGACTATTACACTCGACACTGAAATAAAGTTGTATCCACTTAGGTGGTAGAGACACGGTATGTCGCGCTGTAAATCTCCTCATTTGTCATTCAGCCGCACATAATCGACAACTCTAACCCATGTTACAGCTATTCTACACGAGTCAGAGGTATTCACCGTGAGGTATTTAGCCGGGTGAGCTTTACATTCTTTGAATGTCATTACATATTCCTAGGACATGTAATAATTACACAAAACCATACGTGACACACTCCTTCGTAAACCGTACTAATACACGTTGTGTGACATTACTAATTCAATGGGTCATTCATGGCTCAGTTGATAGCGCCCTCGATGTAGCATTTTATATTGAGGGCTACCCGAGGAAACTGTTGAGGTCTACGTCACCAATTTCCCATTCTAAACCATGATAACGACGTCACTGCCATACACCTATTTGTGTGGGAAATCTAATGAAGACTACGGTATGGAAACCTAACTATTGCGTAAATAATGACAACACATTTATTATTTACGCAACATAATAAATATTACATTTCCTAACGCACATCTGATACAGCCAGCTGCTGTGAGTGTGTGGTGGAGTGACAAATATTATTCCAGGGTGAAGTGCCCTTCCAGAGCTCATATGAGCAAATAACAGACACGTCATCAAGTGAACACTTAGAATGGTGATAGTGACGTCACTCAGAGCAGTCTACATGGCACGCTGAGCTCTGGAGTAGGACTTCTAGAGAGCTATCTGGGGGAGAGAGAGGGAGTGTATCTGTGTGTGTGTGCACAACCATGTTGACAGAAACTTGACACTTACCAACTCACACAAAATACTTCCATTACATATATAATGTGTGTAGAGGGATGGGCGATATTATTAATAATATAATAATATTTGTTAGTTACTCTTCAATATTCACTATTCAGTAGATGAGAGAGCGAGAGAGTCAAGAGGTCAATTTCTCAGAGTGGACTGGCTGAACTTCGCTGAAATTGAACAACTATTCCTTACTAGCAGACCATTAACTACTTCTTAAACCTATCGAGCACTGAATTACATGAATAGAACAAAGTCCAGTAAGTTCATAGCAGTCAACAACCAGCAACAACCCCACCCATAGCACAGTAGTAAGGAGTGTTAGACTTCTAGAATAGACTATATTATTTTTTTTGCTTCATGTTTATACTTTTATACTTTATTCTAAGTGAATAAAAGATGGAATGATAAAATCTTCTTCTTGCCTACTATTTTCTACAGCAGTAGACGCCTATAAAAGCAGAAAATGCTTTAAAAGTGAGAAATAAAGAGCGAAATTAATGATGGCCATTCGTAAGTAACACCTTTAATACCCCTCAACATTTCAACATAAGCATTTTACCGTGGTCCTTGTGTTTCAATCAAAGAAATTACACAAAGGGCTATTCACAAAACTATCATTTACGAATTATTATCAATTCTTTTACGTTTCATGAAATCTATGAATTTATCTTTCCCCCGGTTCCCCTCAACCCAGCAAGGACTTAAAATTTCAGGGAATCTCTCGATATAATAGCTCCTGGAATATTAAACACACCATACCTCTATAAGATTCCACGAACATATCAAGCAGGGGTAATAGTAAACATGTATTCAGTTAATGCCCACCAGTAAGTTATTAATAATACCGGGTGAGTGTGTATAGCAGTAACCTGGCTGTATAATAACCCGGGTATGTGTTTAACAGGGTACAGCTCTGGGAAACTAGTGGTGGATTACCCCGTGACCTCTTGCTGTTATGGGTAGTGTTATAGGTGCACGGGGGCAACACAGCTTCTATAACACAGCTTGTTACCCCTACAACCTTTATATAACACTGGACAAAGGTATTTTAATATTAGGGGAGCACCTATGCGTTATTACTGATTTTATTAAGTGAGCACGGCACAGCTTTCCTTGTTAATAATAGGTGCCCATAATGAACATCCAGAAGGATTATAACATCAGCATCTCAAGATATACCTCGAAATTCGAAAACATGCGACCAGAATTATTGGAATATTATTGCAACACTCGCGCTTTTCTAGATAGTCGTGGAAACATTGGGTGTAAGTGTAATCTCGCCATTTAGCTACAGCTGCCTGATTTGTTCCGTTGCAGTGGCTGCCTAATTTCCACACTTAGAGCTGATTAACGTGGAGACAAATTCAACACTTTCATTATAACTACACGCCACGGAAGAAACTCCTCATCAAACTTATAATATGTCGCTGTGAAATCACTGTCGATTTGACAGTAGTTTAATAGCAATCAGTGACTTTCTTCCTTCGGTTGAAATTGAGATTTAATTCACATCACGACTTGTTACTCAAGAACATAGAGCAACTGTAATTGCAATTTAAATACGCCAAATTAGTGATAACGTGGCGATAAAAGAACCAGCTCTACGAATATAGAATCGTGTAAAATGTAATGCGATGGCTTTTATTGAAAATGTTGAACACGTGCCATTTCTACATCAGCCAGTTGATTTTTCCCTGAGACGTTCCAAATTCCAAAAGAGGTAACAATGCAGTTTCAACTACAGTTTCTCCACAGCATTTCTCACTCGCGACGTTATGGTTACACTGGTAAGAGAGGTCAGTAGATTATAGAACTATTAACCGAAGTAGAGATTAGTAACATGATATATGTTGCGAGCTTCAGCGAGCTACAAATATTGCATTATTGTACGAGGCGAAGCCGAGTTCAATAATGATATGTTTTGTACGAGGCGAAGCCGAGTTCAAAACTATATGTTACTTATCTCTACTGAGGTTAATAGTGATATTATATGGCGAAACCACTTATGAAACGTAGTTAAAATATATGGAAAATAATGGTCTTTCGATGGGAGCTGCAGACTTCCGGAAGCAAGAGCCATCGGTAATCTTATTCACAGGGCTGATTACATTTAGTTTTTAAAGTATCAAATGCTCAAATATGCAGTACAGAATTACGTAGTTGTGCATTTACAGGCCGGATGAAAATGAATCACAACGGATTATAGTTAGATAATTCGTTCATATTCATGTGTTGAACCGGTAACTTAATGAAGCGATACCCTTTTCCCCTTCACCTGAACATCATGGTAATTCTTGAAACTCCATCAGAATTAGCTTGGGCTATCACATATAAGGCACCTTTGTCGGTACTTTTAATTCGCTACTTCTACGCATGATAATGACGCTATAAGAGTCTACCGCTAATTTGTTTGGCAGTGAGTTTTAACATTCTAATTGTGGTTCATGATTCATCTCGATTCTCGATTCTCGAGTACAGAGTCATGTCAAACCGTTTACCGTGATACCGGAAATAAATTGTAAGCCCGGATGAACAGTATGTGTTTCAATCGCCGTTTGCTATCATGAATTTCGTTAAGACTGATGTAGAGCAGCTAATTTTTGACTCCTCTGACTTTGAGAAGCTCTAATTGCTATTGCGACGAATGTGATTATACAGCCAAGATTTAGATTGTTTAATTGAAAAAATTACTCTCAATGTCGTTGGGGTTATTCGGTCGATCTGGACAAATAACCCGTCTCAGGGACTCAATATAAAGGGTTATTAACCTGGTTCAGGTTAGTAACCCTTCAATACTACTATGTACATGATAGCAAATAAGGGCTTGGGAGCCATATAATATATTAGTATTCGACAGCATTGAGATGCATATTGATGCATATTAGACGAGGCGAAGCCGAGTTTCATATGCACAATATGCATTGAAATGATGGCCAATACTAATATTAGTAGGTGAGCAGAAAGATAGTAGTGCATAAGCATGCATAATATGCATGGGAAAAGTTAGCGAACCTACTAATACTTGTTACTTAGTCAACCAGTCACTTTGTCCTTAAGTCACTCAGTAACTTTTTTACTCACTCACTTTTTCACTATGTCACTCACTCACTTTGTCACTCGGTCGCTCGCTCATACAATATGACCCGTAACAGTGACGTGTTAGTTGTCACAGTGACCTGTACGCTGTATTACATGGCTCATAAGCCCTTATTTGCTACCATATACATCGGGTTATTTCTATATTATAGGGTCGGTCAGATCCTATAACCCCATGTTATGTGGTCGTTTCCGACCCTATAACCCCGGATTATCCGGGGTTATAGGGTCGGGAACGAACCTATAACCCTTATATGATAGCAACTCAGTAAAGTGTCAATCGAATTTGCATAATTTGGATGGGACAAACATAGATCTGCATTCTGTGGTAATAGAATTTATACATTCCACGATGAACAAAGTGTTCAAGGTGACGTCTTTATCAAGATTTACAGCAGTGGGTTGATGGCAAAATCTGTAATTCTTCCTGCAAGACACACCACCAACGATTTAGCACTAATTTGTTCTGATCCGGGCCGGATGTAAATTTACACATCAACCTGTCTGACGGCTGTATGCTACTTGTCAAAGTCTATTTTTCACGTTATTACGTATTTTTAGCGCGTTAGTTTTTGTGGTTTCGCCATGTAATATCACCATAGGTCTCAGGAGTACCTAATACCACATTGTTTTGAACTCGGCCTCGTCCAAACAAACCATTATTGACCTCAGCTTCGCTTCGGCCAATAATGCGTCTATATAGTTCGCGCTTCGCGCTCACTACATATATGTGGTATTAGGTTACTCCATCGACCTATAGTTCTATATTACATGGCTCATAAGCCCTTATTTGCTACCATATACATCGGGTTATTTCTATATTATAGGGTCGGTCAGATCCTATAACCCCATGTTATGTGGTCGTTTCCGACCCTATAACCCCGGATTATCCGGGGTTATAGGGTCGGGATTAGGAGTGCCTTGTAATCTAAACATCTATATGCTGTAGTGACTTGTAAGTTGAACACTTGAACAGTGACAGTGTCGCTGGTTCTCCGAGGCGTTGTCACCTAATTAGAGCACACGACAAATACAATTTATACACTCCCTCATACACACATGGTCTATAAATAAAGCTCATAGTAGCACTTTTGCAACGTACATAATATTATATTTATTGTGTTACTGTAAGGCGTTCCCAAGTAACAAGGCCTTTTTAAAATAGCTCTTTTTTGAAATTGACGCCTGTAATTATCAAGCCATGGTAATGGTAAAAGAGGCAATTTCTAAGAGGAGAAAGCATGCAATATGATATTCAAAGCAGATGGGATGATTTGTTGAAAAGAGTAGCTGGACATTTGGAGTTGTCGATTTGTAGCTGGTGGGGTATGATATGAGGTTATGTACGAAGGTCGAAGAACTTCTGAATAGCAAAGTGATATTATCAGATCAGTACGATTTGAGCTGACATCCAGTACCAGAGGAGATCAGTCAATCAACTACGCTACTTTTCATGATGTAGACATTATGATCGTAAGTTTTCATGGCCTCTTGTATCATTAAACACTTGAAGACATTCTTTAGACACCAAGAAATCAGTGCAATATCACATGACTGCTAATATGATACTGATTATCTACAACATTCAAACCTAGCCCTGTTGCAAAGTTACAATGCGCAACTTTCACTGAAGGGCATTGTCTACTTGACAAGTAAGTTGGAAATTACGTCAATCAATAGTTTAAAATGATCACTTAGAAAGTTAATGACGTCAAACTTACTGAGTAATGAGTATATATTATGCTTTATGAGAAGTGGGCATCAAGCAATCTGCATAATTGCTGAAAGTTCATTCCTGGTTCATATTTCCCGAGAAAGGAATGAACGAAAAGCCCAATTCATCAATTTCATAGTTCACTGGATTCCGATCTAGGGATTTTCGTAACACTTTGCAAGATTGCATTGAAAAGTTTGAGTGGATTTGAAACTTAAATTATGTGGTTTGCTGAAAATAATAAGCAAAAATTTTGTAGGAATAAATAGTAGAATTTTTAAGTCATAACTTACATAATTGGATGATTTGACTTTTTGAACTGAATGGATGACCTATGACTTCATCACTTTCTAGACTGTCTAAAAAGATGAAGTCATAATACCATCTATTTGGAGGTAAGTAAGTAGACACAATGCAAGGCCATGGTAACGGAGAGACAGAGCAGCACATCATTGTGTAAGAGAGATAGAGCAGTGTACTTCTCAATGTACTGCTGAATGTACAAAGTTTAAAATATCCCGCTCAACTCCTCTACAGGCTCCTACACTGTATACAATGTATACATACTAATGTATATCACATGTACAAGTGATTAGGCCTATTGGCGCATGACGCAGAACTATGTGTGTACAAGGTGCGCGCATGAGCAATAGGCGGCTCAATGTCACCAATTGATTGTACTGTAATCACGTGATAATGACACTACTACCAACCGCCTATTACTTGCGAACATTTACTAATTGTTGTACTGTCCGTGAACTGATATGGCGTATTTCTGGACATTTGCCAACATGACACTGTGCATGGTGCTTAGTATACATTGTGCTACACAGTAATATTCTTTTCCGATATGTTACAGGTTACTCGTTGTAATAATACCTACAGTGTACCTACACTCTACAGTGTACTTAGTGTACTACTTTCAAATATGTTACAAGAGTTGGAAGAATGTCGATTGCCGTATGTATACATGGGGATAATCTAGCAGATCTCTGTATAAACTAAAAGTCTAACAACTTAGTGATCCCTAGTAACCTGCCGTAGGTATGATCTTATAATGTATAATGGTGAACTGTGATCTGTCTGTACTACCTAAAATTGTTTCCTAACAATACGCTGGTCTTTCGCTATGTACACAAAAGTCAAGGAATTTCAGAGAGAAAGATTTTATAACTATGTGCTTTGAAAGAAAATTCGATGGAATCATGGGTATTTAAATTTTGAAAAGATGCCAAAAATCTTCAATGAATCCAGGAGACAATTATTCATAAATCGAAAAAATCTTACCTTCTTCAGAGACAGAGTTGGCATCCTCGATGAGGGTCAGGAAGAACTCTCTCTCAGCCGCGAGAACCACAGCCTCGTCGTTCACGAGTTTTAGGAACACGTTGTTCCCGTGTATCTCCTCGTCCAAGGAGTCCTCATCCTTCCCTTCCTGCTCCATTGGAGAGGAGGAGGAGGGCTGCTCCTTCGTAATATCTACCACAGAGTCCTGGCACTCAGCCAGGAGTAGCGGGGTTTTATCATCCGATGATGTAACGCTCACACCCACGTCACCCCCGTTACTTATAAAGTGTCCGTTTTCCAAGGCGTTACAGTTCTCAAAGACCGTGACACCCCCGGCGTCACCATTCACCAGCCCACCATCCGGTTCATGGTTAAGGTTATTATTAAGGTTATTAGTATGGACTGGAAGGTGAGTTCCACCATTGTTATTACAACTAGTTTCATGGGATTTCAGGTCGTCTGCAGACGATGTTGAGTCGATTGTTTTGTCTCGCAACTCGACCTGGGACACTGACAAGTTCTCGGTGACCTCCGCAACAGTTTCGCACACCGAATGTTTGATAGTGTCGTCAATGAGCACGTTGCTGCTATCGTTCCTAATGAGATCGTAGTTGGTTTTGGAGCAGAGAACGGGATCCAGGAGAATCACTCCATTCTGGAGCTGCGGGGGCGGGTGGGGCGGGGCGGGCCGCAGGTCCGTGCTGTCCTCGCTAGTGCTGCGGGAGCGAGAGGAAGAGGAGGAGTGGTGGGAGGAGGAGGAGTGGTGGGAGGAGGAAGAACGAGTGGAGGAGGTGCTGCCCCCCTCGTCACCCCCCTCCACAGGGCGGAGTAGTGCCCGAATCTGCAAACAGAACAGTGAGCACTTCTTCCGCTTCTTAGGCTTAGGCATGTGTATACGAGGAGAGGAAAGGCTGTACTGTGAGCACAAGCAAAACAAAGGCAGTAAGAGAGTGTTAAGAGTACATGGATTATATAGCTGTGTGCGTGTGTATCAAATAACAGGTGAAATTAAGATAAGGTCTAAGTCTCAGCGGAACATCGTGCCAACAATCCGACAAACACACTGCGCTGTATAGAAATCTGAGAGAGGCGGGAGCCGGTTAATAATTGTACAATATCTGAATGGAAGAGAGAGCAGCGGGGGCCACGCATTGAGAGAGAGTATATTAATATTCTAAAACGCAACAATTATAACCATGACATAAATAAGTAAGCTCAATGCAAGAACATATAATTATTCCGTAGATAGGATAATCAGCCAATGGGAGAGCGTCATCCGTACTTTGTGCCCAGCACAGTACAATCTATCCACAGCACATATATGCCATTATAAGCGGTATAATACTATATTTAGGTGAGAATAGGTGAAAAGTAGGCGGACTAAAAGCCTTCCATAATATTATACCTCCACGGAAGAAACAGACAGCGTGACGTCATTAGTGCCACACTTTTTACCTTCACTATGACGTCATCACCCGACTATATTCCTAGCAGGGTATATAGTGTTATATGTTAAAATCTGTGCGAGAGCGGATGAGTTCTCAGCGGACGAGTATCTGATTCTAGGAGAGGATCGGTAGGTCAGGTCGCACTGCTGCTTGGTCGTGGGGCCTGCCTCCTTCACGTCGAACATTCGGCGGAGTTGGTCGAACTTGGATCGGTTCATGGGGATCCAGTGAAGGTCTGTGTCAGACAGAGCCATGTCACTCACAAGAGGTCACGTGCTACATGCTCAGTAGAGAGTGGTGTGTTAGAGGTGTGATAATGATGCCGTGTGGCATTGGGTGCCAGAGAGTCAGGGTAGTGATTTAGTGTGTTGCTTGCATTGCTGGGAGTTTTATTTTAGAATTTTCAATTTTAGATAGTTACTTATTAATACCTATGCTTTTAGTACTGGGCCATGGGTTTGTGAATAAACTAAGAAATAAAAAAAATGGCTACTTAACTAGTGTTTCACTCTAATTACTTAATTATGGTGTCTTTCGTTTAAATAACTGTCATAAGAAATCATATTTCATGTGTTTATGTTCTGGTGTTTCAGACATGTGTTTCAGACATGTGTTTATGTTCTGGTATTTCAGAAGCGAGTAAGTATTTATTTGAACTACCCAGTCACCTAGTTACTTAGTTACCAAATTGAAATTACCGTTCAGACACATCAGAATTCATGCATTGGATATTTGTTAAATTCCATGAAGCACTCTTCAAACCACAAGTCCTAGCTTGTTTGATCTAAATAACACATTCCTCTTATTTCCCAACCCCCCCATCTCTCTGTTCTAATAAGTCCGTTGCCACTGATTTCAAAGCAATAAGTAAACGTGCAGCATATTCAGGGATGATTAGAGTTTTAACTTTTCCGAAGTAATAGTAGGCAGCCAATTAGACTATATATTAAGATAACTTCATACTTCGACTAAGTAAGCATCTCCAGTCTCGATCCCGATTCACAAAACCGAATTTATTAATTGCCGTACATCGTTTATCTTTTTGTGTTGAATAAGCTAATGGTCGAATTTTCTAAAAACATGTCTCCCTTTCATTGTAACAGTCGTCCCCCAAATTTTACAAGGCCAAAATTAGAAAATTCTAAGGGAACATAATATATTTAATGCATTTCAAATTATAATAAAACAGAGGCTGCTTATTAGTCCAGCTTCTTTTCCTTCGCATGAGGAAGCACAGCTTTGTCACTAAAATGCACCGCTACGTATTCTGCTATTTTTACTTATATATAAAGAACGCAAAACTTGGCATAAATGTTTTTGCCGTGACGGAGTTTGACACTTGGTAGATTTTCAATGATAGGTTGTCTCATGAAACAGCATAGAAAAATACACAAAAACTAAAAGCCTCTCTGTCATTTTAGTATTTTATACAAAACCGGGCGATATTCTAATATTTCAGAAAATGTTGTAGTCATGGAGGGCTCATTCAAACATCAAATGTCTCTATTTCCATAGCACCATAAACAATCGAGCAATTAGAGAGGGAAAGATTGCGAGGAATTGGGATTTAGGGAGCAAATAAGGCCAGTAAGTAGCTAGTGAGGAGGCATTCAGAGTGAAATCATTGTCAGGATTAAGTTGAGAACTTAGAATTCCACCGATAATCTCCTCATCGGTCGATGATAATGAATCGAACTTTCATTTTGTGTAACGTTTCAGTAAAGCAGTGAGTACAGTTGAACAGCAAACCGACACTCCATGGATTTAACAGTCTAAGAATTCACACATCACACCATCTGAATCTAAACATCATGGATCACCTGACCATGAGAATCAATTTACATCGTTGAGTCAATCAACTTCTCAGAAATATGAATAATATTTCTACCACCATAAGAGCTGTATAAAGCACACCTATTATGCCAGCTAAGAAACTCATAGTTGAGAAACACTTGACTTTACACACATCATTCGTCGGTAGAGTGAAATAGACACGAGGCTCATTCGTCAAGAGATGAGCAGCTCGGGGTCTTCCAAAAATTCAGATTCTAGCTCAAAATATAGGCGGTAAGACGTCACTAACGCACCGTTTCAAAGTATGAAAATGACGAAACTATTAACTGTCCATTTCTCGTGATTGCTGAACAGGGGCACTCGGAGAGTTTTCCAGATTCTTTCTCCGACGCACAGACCATGAGTCAAGAGTAGAAAATAATATGTTTCAGATAATATTATTATGTTAAAATACGATTAATGTTTTATTATATTGTGTAACATATAATTTCGTAGAAGTACTAAATATGTTGTAATATTAGGTAACGCTCAGCTGTTAGGGCGCTGTTACTGCTAATGATCGGGGGTATTACAGGTTGTTTTAATCGAGGGAGGGTGGGAGGGTGATGTTGCAATGCTGTGTAGGTACTTAGCAGTGTACTGAGACTAGCTTCTAGCAGCCTCTAGAAACATGAGGCCCTAGTGTGACACACCTGCCATGATGGAGTAGTGGAGTACTGCTAATCTCATCATCTCAAGGATACGTAACAAAGTTGTCCTGATTAAGGAGAAACTCATCCCGTTAAATCTTTATTATGTACGATTTCCAAAAACGCCAGATGAAGATGTTTTCCATCTTTATGGCATGGAAATATATAATCTTGATGAGGCAGGATGCGGCCAAGAGTAACTCCTTCTTGTGGGCTCTTGTGCCTTTATTGATATTGTGTGAATACGAAATCTTTGAAGACAAAGAGATTGGACTGATCAGTCACCAGCACATTTTGTTCACACCGATGAGACGATTACACAAGGGAAACACAAATTAACAAGTTATTAAGAGGATAAGTGTAAATCAGAATGGTTATTAAGTAGTGTGTGACTCAGGTTATTGACTGTCAACAAGGTTTCTGTTTATGTACATCACACGTCGTGTACATGAAGTAAGCGGCTGAAAGTGACATCATTTTGTGACTTAAGAATGGTCAATTATTGAAGTAAACTCATAAATAACATGTTCTCAAGGACAACCCTCTGTGTGTGAGATGATCTAGACTGCGCACACTTTGACATAAAGTGCGCACTTTCATCACTCACTCCTCAGACCAGACTTTAGTTACTTAAACCAACTAAATGTCTGATGATAATTCACTGGCAAACTGCCAGCATTAACCTACTCCTTTCTTACTTCCACTGAATATGACCTGCTTTAACCCCGTATTATATATTATAATTCTTCTAAACATATAATTAACTAATTGCCGTAATTAAGACCTTGCGTCCTACCAGCGCACTGCTTCAGGTCTACTTCCATAGGCCGAAGAGAAGAGAGGGAAGTAGGGTAATGCTGGTCAACGCACGGTCAATCATCGTTGGGGAGGTCTCTTCTTGTACACCGAGGTTTATAGGATTAGAGTTTGGAAGCCCTACTTATTATAATGAATAATGTGTAGTGTTTATCTCTCGAACAGACCTTATTCGCACCTGTCTCCTTTGATAAGATGGAGTAAAGAGCTGTATATAGCTCAGGTAATGAGATAATGTAGTGACTAGTACAGGCCACTGGAGGAAGGAAGAGAATATAAACATGGAAACATTGCTAGTGGAGGGATATAATTTTACCTTTCTGTAGAATCTTACTTCCAGTAAGTTTCCAAAAGTAGAAGATAAAAGATCAGAGAGTATGGTACATGGTTAGGTAGTTAGATACCCATATGTTATCTAGGATTGGCTATAGAGAAGGAAACGAGAGAGGGCTGAGTGCGGAAGCCGGAGGGAGACCCCTTAAATGTAAAGTGTGTGCTGTTACACTGCTGCACTGTACACTCAGTGCTACATGTACTTTAGAGGCGTAAGACGAACACGCAGACAATATAGAGCCCTGCGCGAGCAGGGCTCTATATAATATTTAAATGTCGACAGCGAAGCTGGAGACATTTAAATAATTTAGAGTGCGAGGCGAAGCGAAGCTGAGCCGAGTGCTCTAAATCATATTTCTGCGGTGAGTTTGAGCCTCTAAAGTACTATAGTAGTCGAACGGTGTACACAAGACACACCCTGTACACAACAAGCACACATTACCTTATATGGTAATAATAAAAATGCTTGTTTACACAAAACAAAAAAGCGCATAACTCAGCCGTTTTTTGAGCAATTTTGATCAAATTTTCAGGATATTACGGGCAAGATATGACCAATATAATCCTGGAGTAGCTAACATTTTTGACCTCCAGAAATTGAGATATGACAAATAAACTGGTGTTTTGTTTTAAAGTTACCGCTTAATAAGTGGCTTTTCGGTCATAACTCCGCTTCTGGGGCTCAAAAATGAATCTAAACTTCACTGAGATGTTGCTTATATCTAGCTCTAAATATCCTGAAAGTTTCATCAAGTTTGCTCAAAAAACCTCGGAGATATGCGCATTTTTGTAACGCAAATACAAAGGTCGCATAGATTTACATTTAAAGTTGTAAGTCATAACAGACACATGATATAAACGCGTGTAGAACACGACTCTACGCATATAGTACTACCCTCTATATCGGTCAAAACTTGTCGTGAGACTACTATAGTGGTATAGGTGCATAGGGAGGGTGTATTTGCAGTACAAGGTCAAAATTTCAAAAATTATTCTACTCCTAAGACCTTGCTACGCTAGATGAACACAGCGAAACTGTGTTACAGTCGTTCAAAATTACATGCTGCGAAGAAGGCTTCATTGTGGACTTAGACTCTGTTGTCAACAACAGGTTTCATTAAATTACCAAAACTATGTCTAGTTCTGCTTCACTGCTTTGAATTGTAAGTTACAAAAGACGCAGAATCGTGTAGTGAGATGAGGCCCTTCGTAGCTTCATATTTTATTAGTTAACGTATAGAAACAATGTAAGCCATGTGTTGTAAGACCGTGTCATTTGATAATGTGTTATTTGATGATGTGTCATTTGACATGTGGTCATGTGACAGGAAGGCAGACGCCTCTGTAACTCTTCAAGACATAACACACAATAATAACATTATTATTAGACGCATATGTTATTATTATGCAAATATCCGTGCATATTACAGAGACCCTTCATATATTCCTACACCGTGTGTTGTACACACTTCATACACGCTTCATATACAGGGAATAACGCGCTGCAAACCCACTTCATGCTATGTTCCTGTCAGTGTAAAGTGGCTGTGTAGCAGTGTAGCTGTGTAGATAGTACAGTGTAGCTGCACACAAATACACAGTATACAAGTCACACAGTGTGGCACGACTAAACAGAAATTTAATGGATCTGAATCAACTTAGTACCGATTAGGGGATCGGGAACTCTAAGGAGTTTTGTTATCACCCTTCGTTGTCAAACTTTACTCTCAAGAAAGCATAAGGATTTACCATAGCCGAATGTTCAAGCAATTGCCCTCTGAGACGACTCCCCTTCAATCAAGTCTTAGCTGATGACTGAAAAACTACATACGAAACTACGTACGATACTATACGTGGCGGTGATGTAACGTGTTAAATCACTATTTATTGGTGTGTCCACTGTTCAAGTTATTCTTCATATGCCATGTTATGACTGTATATGGACAACACCAGTTCTATGAAAGTCAATGGTGAGGGGCGTATACATGACCACCAATGAAATCAGCATATTATCAGCATGCTTATTACTATTACATATTGTACTACTCAGCAAAGAATCAATAATTTATCGGGTTCGTCAAAGCCGACAGTAATTGGCGTGAGGCCGTTTGATCATTGAACAATGAAAATGTCCCAACTTGGGAATGACAGTAAAGAATGAAGACTAACATGTGCAGCATGATATCACTGTTACAGTGATATGCTACAGTATCATGTTATCATTCTTGTGTACTCTCCTTTCTACACACAGTAACACAGTAATTTCATGGAAGCTGTTTTCGCATGTACATATCAATTACATTGGATACAATATCCAATGTATATTATATTGCAATGTACATTGTGCACAGTGCTACAGTAGAAAATAATATGTACATTTTTACATGACTACATATGTAATATATGGCAATGTGTAATGATTTGCATGTACAACGTTCAAAGAAGCCGCCTTTTTTCAAATAAGATAGGAGAATTGGAGTAAAGAACAGGGTGGCTAATAACGATTGCGTTTTAGCTTATTCTCAGTCCATTTGACTATAATCATCGCGCGTGGTGCGAATTGACCGTCAACTCGCACCCAGATTCGTGAAGGTCAAGACACTTTTCGTGATCCTACGGGTGTCGGTTAATAATCTAATGCGCCACCGATCATGGGTGGAGCAGGAGCCGGGGACAGGGGGTTTTTTCCCCGGCTTTATTTATGGAGCCGGGGAAAAGTATCCTTTTTCCCCGGCTCAAATTTGATAAAGTTTTCAAACTTCTTACATAAAATCGCAAATCGTGTCCAGCTTTGAGCCTTACTTTTCAAGTTACACTTTCTGGCCAATCCATAATTGTGTAAAAATTCGCTTTTGTTATTTCAAGGCTACTTTACCTTGACCAAATAAGATTATGACCATCATTAACCGATACAAACTAGATTCAGTGTGGTTACTGTAAGTGTACGACTTTTTTCATTTGATAGGCGGTTTTACCTATCGGTAATTCCATGCAATAACACAATATTATGATGTCACTTCCATATGCCTATCATTTTTGATATGCTGCAACATGAGAACATGTAGATATTGGTCCGACCTGATTGCTTTAGGAAAACAAACAACCTTGGGACTGGGAGTGGGAAGCTAATGTTTCATACAACTACGTTACTGTTCGTCTTTTGGGATCAAAAATGTTGTTGGACTGCTATAATTAAATTACCATAATTGAATGAGCGTTAATTTTCGAGGGAAAAATTCCCCGGCTCAAAAATCAACATTGCTCCACCGTTGCCACCGATATTACATAACGATAAATTGGTGAAAAAGGTGCGAAAAATTCACTTCTACCACTACAGTTCAATGTTCATACTACACTACTACACTTCACTGGAAGTGGAACAGTTAAACAAACACACCACACAGACACGTGTTGTGAGTGTAATTTACACAGCATAACACGCACTTTACACAACTACTCTAATCAATCTACACCCCTAGGTATTTAACATGAATTAGTAATGAATTAGCACCACGCACCAATAACATTGCAAGATGACATCACCATCGTAATGGTGTTTAAAAGGTTAATAAAGTGGACTTAATATGTGACGTAAACCACACAGCTCTAGCTTCGTGCTGCGCAGTGTCTACCAGTACACACTCGATGTTGTGTCGCGCGCGCAAGGAATAGTCACTGTGAGGTCATCAACCCCCCATTCTAACTCCTGAATCCTGATAATGACGTCACAGCTACACTTCTTATCTCGTAGTCGTAGCAGAGTCCGCGGTACTGTTTAAACTTGGAGGTGAGGAGCAGGTTAGCTTTACCACACGCAGCCATCACTCTGCCTCCAGCTGAAAAGGGAGAGAGGGAGGTTTAACACTTCCTAGTGAGCGTGGGGATGGAAAACTTCTGGTATTTCTACTCCTTTAAAAGTCATGATTTACTTCTTATATTTCTACTCATAATTAAACCTAACCTATTAAAGAAACTCCTAGAATCTATTTAAGCTTTCATAAAGATCTCCATATTATCCCACATTGCTTTCAATTAAAATATGCTTTCTTATTTAATACAAAATACTGCAATATCACGAGATTATTAGTTAAAGTTTTAAGTTAAAACATTTACAAATTACAAGTAAAAACACTTGAAATTGTTATAGTAGTCTCACGACAAGTTTTGACCGATTTAAAGGGTAGTACTATATGAGTAGAGTCGTGTTCTACACGCGTTTTATATCATGTGTCTGTTATGACTTACAACTTTAAATGTAAATCTATGCGACCTTTGATTTGCGTTACAAAAATGTACATATCTCCGAGGTTTTTTGAGCAAACTTGATAAAACTTTCAGGATATTTAGAGCTAGATATAAGCAACATCTCAGTGAAGTTTAGATTCATTTTTGAGCCCCAGAAGCGGAGTTATGACCGAAAAGCCACTTATTAAGCGGTAACTTTAAAACAAAACACCAGTTTATCTGTCATATCTCAATTTCTGGAGGTCAAAAATGTTAGCTACTCCAGGATTATATTGGTCATATGTTGCCCGTAATATCCTGAAAATTTGATCAAAATTGCTCAAAAAACGGCTGAGTTATGCGCTTTTTTGTTTTGTGTAAACAAGCATTTGTTGTTATTACCATATAAAGGTAATGTATTGCTTGTTGTGTACAGGTGTGTCTTGTGTACACCGTTCGACTACTATAGTACTTTAGAGGCTCAAACTCACCGCAGAAATATGATTTAGAGCACTCGGCTCAGCTTCGCTTCGCCTCGCACTCTAAATTATTTAAATGTCTCCAGCTTCGCTGGCGACATTTAAATATTATATAGAGCCCTGCTCTCGCAGGGCTCTATATTGTCTGCGTGTTCGTCTTACGCCTCTAAAGTACATATAAGCTCAAGTTTCCGATATCTCTGGAATTCCAACACTTTGCGACCAGTTAAACAGTTAAAGTTGTGAATTTTTTGGGCAGTATCAAGAGTACCTTTATGACATCCTTGTATCTCATTGACTAATTCAATCTAGATAATTAAAGTGATGCAATTCTTTAACTATTACGCCATCTATCAGCTATTTGACGTATGTGACACGACCCGTCAGCACTATGGTAGATTTTGACAGGGTTTTCAGGTCATATAATACAAGAAGTGAGGTAATGAGATAAGATCATGCACAGTGGAATGCTGAGAATGTGCTAGTTCCCCAACTTGTACGGGTTCAGTCTGGGTACACTAAGCTGGCAGTACAAGGCGTGTTGATATAACATAGAGTGTGTATATTGTCAGGTGGAAATGTGTACGGGGGAGCGGAATTTTATGGTAACTTCTTATTGCTATCTGAGTACAGCCTTAGTAGATAAGTTACAGAACATTGATATTAATATTCCTGGAGAATTTACTGAAGTGTCATAAGACATCGGTCCCTTGAATGACAGGGTAAGGGAGCATCAAAACCTTAACCAGTTATGAAAAAAGGACGCAAGCTTTCAGCTTGTCCTAAAAGATAATCCTCCAACAACTACTACTACATAGGTGTCCCGTTTCTTCTCGATGTTTTTTTTTCGGTTACATGATAAAATGGAGTCAGTGTCCAATTGTTTGCTATTTCTCTAAGTGCACTTTAATACCAAACGTATGTGATTCCGTATCCAACAGAGCCTGGAGTCTGGTATTGAATAAATCCAAATATACCAGTTATTTCAACACACTCAATATAATACATTGAATATTTTATAGCACACAGTGTTACGCTGTGGTTATTGTAGTTGTGTTTTATAAAGTTCAGATGATGGAGGACAATGGATATTGTCAGATTGACGACCGGTCTCAACTTTATGTCTGGACCCTCATAACCTACGCGAAGTCTCGATTTAATCTACCCACCATGACTTGATATGAATGTCAATTTTACACTGCCAGTGCCTACTCAAACAGTGAGATACAGGCCCGCCCACAGAAGAATAGCGTCTTATTGAACAGTCTGCAAATGTCATGCTAATTGCGCGCGCGGTCGAACAATTAACAATATGGCTCAATAAATGCATAAATTTGAATAATAAATGAGAGTATTCTTAAGCCAGAGAAGCCAGGAACTACTGGTAAACCTGTGGTTTGAGTAGTCAGTAGGTATCATTATCCAACAAACCATAGGACATGCAGTATGACGTATCATTGTATGTAGTGAGTTATTATAAGTACCATGTCAAGTAACTAATAATGTACATTGTACATATCATATGCGTTCAGCCCTGTGGTTGGTAGCGACCAAGGTATTTGGTTTGTGGATACAACTAACTGAGCAACTACAATGCGTGTGCACACTATTATTATTAATGATGTCAGTAACCCATACACACTAGAAAATACACACTGTAGGAAATGTGACTGGGGGTAAATGCCCGTAACGAGAATACACCGTATAATGTAAAGTGAGCCAACATATTCCACTGCTGAGATGTTATAAGACAGAATCTACCTCTTCCAGGCTCATTTTGAGGTATACACTCCGGTATACTGCACTCCGCCATGTTACCACTTATTATCGCAATAAAACACAAGATTCCACTTTTCGTGACGCAATCGATTACGTCACATGTTACTATACCACTATTGCCTAATGCTATCGGCTTCTACATAATTACTAAGAGTTACAGTATTGCCTAGAAGTAAGAAGTTTCTGGACAATGGAATAACGTAGGGAACATCGGTAATTCTTTTGTTATAACGCTCAATTTACCAGGAATTACATGTTCCAGAAACCAGTTCCACTTTTATATTATAACTAGCAGGCCCGTTGGGCCTGCAAACACACAGCTCACTCGGCGCTGCTACGCAGCACCTCGTTCGCAAATTTTAAACACTGCCATTCGAATTGATTGGATACTTTTTACCGGATTAAAAAATCCAATTAGACAATTAGATCAAAAGTCAAAAGTCAATAATGTGCTGAAAATCAAATATTCAAAAAAAATTTGTGAAGGAGCAGAGTGGAAAATAGATCGAATTCGTCGGTTAGTCTTAGACGTGCTAAACCATGTGAGTTTTGTTCCATCGTTCTGTTTGATTGTTATCACTGACTCAGCTTTGATTATCGACCAACCTCTGCCACAATGAAATCAATCCATCTGGAACATCCTCCGTTATTCAAGTTATATCCTTTCTCCGTCTTGAGATCTTGAATTTGAAGTAAAGGAAACGTCAAATTTTCAAAACCTACAGCACAGCATTTAACAGTAGTAGCGTAATAGAAAGCTCTCGCATAGAACTGATTGTAATCTGCACGTGCGCAAAATTGGTTTCCATAGCAACGGCACCTCATTTCTCCCATTTGCATTCGTTTCTCTTGATGTTTTCTTGGCAAGCTCAAATTTAAACTGTGCGCCCGCACAGACAGACATAATTCACGTGCTCTTACGAAATTATATATAAGACTAGCAGGCCCGGTGGGCCTGCAAATACACAGCTCACTCAGCGCTGCTACGCAGCACCTCGTTCGCAAAATTCAAATCAACTAAATACTTTTTACCGCATCAAAAACTTCCAATCATATCAAAAGTTATGAAGCTTCGAAATCAAAACATCATTAAAAAGAAATGAACGCGCGCGCAATTAATCTGCACGTGCATCTTTCCCCCATTGCGCGCGCGTTGCCATGGGGCGTGACGTACGGAGAAAAAACACGAAATGCGAAATTATAAGTAAGATTGTAAAATGCGGCATTTATACATTTTATAACATTTTCTTAAAGCTCAATCTCAACTTTCTGTGTTATATTCAAACACAGCTCATCATCTAGATAGAGACTTAAGAGCGTATTGTCGACTCATTAGTCTTTTCACTGTAGAAGCAGATGAATCAAATCGCTAGGAAGTGTCGATGAAATTATTTTACAATCTCAAAAATGCAAGGAAATCCCATTTCTCGAAACATTTAGATAATTAGGCTCATCATTTGCCGTGTTCTTATCACATAGATAATTGCCATTAGCTGATGATAATAGGTCTCATTCTAGCAATTAGTACTAGACGTAGAACAATACTAATTTTTACAATCAATCCAACTGATTATTATTTTATTTTTTAGTGAGTAACAACTTCTGGAAGCAAGTTAAATTTGAAATCCATCATTTAAATTATTTCTTTGTTATTTTCAGGAATACCAAGTTATTAATAATCAAGATTAAGTGAGTCATGCTTGCTCAATATGTACAAACATGCGGAAAGATGGTGCACAATGCACATAGTATTGGGATATAATCATAGACATAGAGGCGCGAATAGGTCAAATCTTAGACAATGAGTATTATTGAAGCATAATTACTATTTTAAGTGTGTATTGTAAAATACTCGAATGAATGTCTTACTTTGTTACATTCTAGAAAAATGAAATGCCGCAACCCTCCAACTCATGTGGCACTTGCTGCTATCACATGACCCTAATAACGTAAAATCTAATGGTTTCGGAACAAAATTCATTTTAGCCAGATTTAGTGCTTACCTAATCGATAATTCGATATTGGTTGCAATATTAACACATGACACGTTGTAGGTTTCGTAAAAAGCTCGACCCTTCGGATCTCAACTCACCACACTGCTACCATTTTACACTTATATATTAATTGATGATACATCAAGCACGATGCAAAACAACTTTAAATAGGGAATGGTTTCTAACAAATTATTCAATATTTAAATCTTCATGCTAATGGCTCCTTCGCAATAATTGGTGTAAAATATGAACCTAACTTCTAATCATTTCGTGTAGAAATATAAGATTTCCACATAATTAATGATAATAATATATGATGATAATTTCGAGGTACATTTCTGATGAATTTGGATTTTGGGTTAAATAAGTGAGATAAGGCATTGATTGATAACGATTGATTTTTACAACACAGAGAGGAATTCTTGGTATCAGTGGGGAATGGGGATGGAGTTGTAGCAGTGAATCAGGAAATATCAATGGGTCCAAACGGGTACCGATAAGTGAGTTTTTACATGATTGAGACAAGTTTCTATGTTTTCCAAAAATTTCATCATCGCAAATAGGTAATGCTCGTCATCAATATCCGGGGGGATTGTAGCCCAAAAAAAACCAAAAAAAACCAAGCCCAAGATCCCAAATTTGGGGTAGGGCTTGGTTTTTTTTGGTTTTTTGGTTTCACACAGGTTGGATTTTTGAACTTTTTTGGACATTTCACACCAATGTGTTATTTATTATTTATATTCTTATTGACACTCAATGAACTTTCGTAATTACAGATGAAACTTAAATCACTATTTGGGACTTTTATTAGCATTTGAGAAGCATTTTAAGAGCCCTCAGTGCTTTTTGATAAGGTACAGCTTAGTCATGAGATAAGCTTTGGGATGGTCAGCAGTGATTAGGGAGGAATGAGGATCAAGGTGTCGAATCGGGCATACTAGTGCTAAACCAGGCGCTCTGGCCACTCCCATTACCCGCATAAAGGTTATTTCAGTTGATTAACTGAAAGGTGGAGTCTTGATTCACCGGGCCAGGATGGTGAATGAAAATTTTTTTAAAAAAATTTTTTTGGTTTTTTCCCCGGAAAAACCAAAAAAAATTTATTTTTTTAAAAAAAAAAAAAGGGAAAAAAAAAAATTAAAAAAAAAAAAGGGTTTTTTTAAAAAAGCAAACCTTTTTAATTTTTGGGAGGCATTCTTGAGTCACAAGGGGGCAAGAGCTGATCCACAGAGGGCACCAGGCAAAGGCCGCAATGATAGAAGGTCGGCCAGTTGAGGAGCAATTTAGCATTCTTGGTTAAATTATTAAAATTGACAAATGCAAATAAAGGACAGGCAGAAGACGAAGCTTGTAGCACTTAGTCAGTGACAATGATAAAGTCATTCATCAGGGCCAGGAAGGCTTGATTATTGATGCTCAGCATATCTTTCATTGAACTATGATCAAGTTTTGAGGGTTGTCAATTTGGGCAGCGGACAGCAATTTTGCCATTAATTTTGCGAGAGTCGACTTGTTTCTGAGGTATTTCTAGTTGTCTGATCTAACATTTATCTTTCAATAGATGTTGTCAATGAAATTTGAAAGTAGTTTCATCAAAGATGATGTATTTTTCAAATGGGGTCCTTGGTTTTTGGTTCCCCAGGGGATTGAAGGAAAATTCACCAATGTTATAAATTTAACTATGTCCCGGGGGGGCCGAAAGTGTTCAGGGACTTTAAGGGGGCAAAAAAGGCCAAAGGCCCAGGCAAAGGCGCGATGAAGGTGGCCAGTTAGAGAATTTTAGTTTCGGTTAAATTATGTTGAAAAGGCCCCAAAATACCCAAAAATTTGGGGATTAACAAAAATGGGCTTATCAGGGCCAGGAAGGCTTAATTGATGAGATATTTTCCGAGGCAAAAATTTTCTCTGTGTGGGGAAAAGGGACAGAAAGGGCCACCAGCTTTTGCGAGAGTGGGTGTTGAGAAAGGCTCTTGTTGGTGAAGTCTAATTTTAAACCCAAATTTCCTTAGTAAAATTTGGCAATTAAAAGTTTTAGTGAGGTTATAATTTCTAATTTCTAAGATTTAAAAATTTTTAAGGTATATTTTTTAGAATTTCAGGTAAATTGGACTAAATTTTATTTCAATGAGTTAATAATTTTAAAAATTTTCATCAATTTATTAAAATTTTTAAAATAATTTGGTTATTTTTTTGATTAAGGAAATTTTAAAATTATTAAACAATTACCCTTTTAAAGGAGTTAAAAAAAATTTGGCGGGTTTCTGAAAGTTGTCATTTGATGGTTTCGCCGTATAAGGGAAAAACCATGGTGATCAGAAAGGATGCATTAAGGTGGCTGTTTCTCGGGTGGGATCGGAGCCATTAGGGGTGGATCCAGCGAGCTGGGGAAACCGGGACGGTAAAAGTAGTGGGAAAAGGAGGTGGGAACGCCGGGTAGGATTAGGGGGCCCCAGGTGGGACGAATTCCCCAAAGGGGTTGTAGGATCAGTCCAGGTAGGTCAGGGGGGGCATTGGCGTATTCAGGTAGATAAAACCCATGGGTTGGTGGGGAGACAAAGGAAGTGTCGGGATCAGGAACGGAAGGTCAGGTAGGACAGGGGAAGCTAATGGGTCGGGTGGATCGCCCAATGCCAGTAGGCGGTGGATCAGAGCCCAGTGTCAGGTAGGATCAGAAGACGCCAGAGGTCGGGTAGATAGACACATTCCCGTGTCGGGTGGGATCAGGAGCCCGGCAAAGGTCGGGAATCAGGGCAGAATGGGTCAGAAAAAACCCAGATGCCAGTAGGTCAGGGGGATCGGAGACCCCCAAGGTCAGGTCGTAAACCCAGGGGTCGGGGGATGGGCATCATGCCAGAAGTCGGGTGGGATCGGGGAAGACTATAGGGGGGTGGGATCGGGAGAGCCAAAAGGGTTTATAGGTCGGTGGGAAACAAGACCCAGTATTGTGGATAGAGAACCGTGGGTCCAGGGGGGGGGAAAGAAACCCAAAGGGGTCAGGTGGTCCGATGCCGGGTGGGATCAGGGGCGATGGGTAGGAAAACGGAGACGCCAAATATAGGCAGGTGGGCGAGACCAGTGGTAAAAAGGTAGGATGGGCATGAATGGTAAGGTAGACGGAAAAGCCAGAGTGGCGGGATCAGGGCACCAACTATGGTCAGGTGGGATCGCCCAGAAATCCCAGTTGTCAGGTAGGATCGGGGGCCCCAGTAGGTCAGGTGGGATCAGGGAAGCTGTAGGCGGTGGATCAAAAGCATTGTGGACGGGCCCAACTGAAACAGTTATATTTTTGGCTTTTTTTTAAGTTTTTAGGGGATCAGGAAAAAAACCAGCGGGGCCAGGTGGTTTGCTGTCATATGGCAGAAAGTATTAAAGAGGTGGAAAATTTGAAAGGGGAAAAAAATTTTTAAAAAAAAAAAGCGTCACCAGGGGAAAGGGCGCCAGTAGGAGAAAGGGCCTTTTTTAGGGCAGGGCAGTAGGCCCGTGAGGCAGAGGTAAGTAGGGAGGCCGGGAAAGGTTTGGGGAGCCAATTTAGGAATTGGGAAAAGGAATTTTAAATTTTGGGCAAAGGCAGGAATGATTAAGGGAAAGGGCCAAAAAAATTTTGGGCAGGCGAAAGCTTTTGTCAGGCAGAAGGGGAAAAAGGGGGCAGGTAAGTCAAAAAAATTGCAAGTTTCAAACTGGGGGGGGAAACCCGGTCAAGTCCGGTTTAGGCCCATTATCGGAGGGCCCAGGAAGGCAAATTCAATTTGGGGTGGTGGGTCCCGTTGGAAAAAAGAAAAGGAGACAAGTTGTTTTGGAAAAATTTTTATTTAAATTTTTAATTGCCCTTAATTAAATGGAAAATATTTTTAACCAAAAAATTTAAAACCCCGAGTTATTTAAAAACAAAGTTTTACCCCAAAAACATTGGAAAAACCCAAAAAAACCTTTTAAAAAAAAAAACCCAAAAAAATTTGTAAAGGGGGTTTTTTTTTGGAAAAAATTCCTTTAAAAATTTGATTTTAAATTTTTTTATAAAAAAAGTACTCCCAAAAAAAGAAATTAAATTTTTTAGTCTTTTTTATGAAATAAAGGGAAATGGAAAACCCCCAAACAATAAGAACCCAATTATTAAAAAGCCCTTTGCTTTTAAAAAATTTATTTTAAAAGGGGGAATTGTCGTGGGGGGAATTTTTGATTTTTTTTTGGGGGGGTGTTTTTTCTTAAAAGGGGGTTTTCCACTTGAAAGGCATATTTTTTTACCTTTGGCCCCCAAGAAAATGAATTAAAACTCAAAACAGGGAAAAGGGAAAAGGGGATTTTTTTTTGGAACTTTTTAATTAAAAAAAAACATTTTCCCCTTTTTTTTCCAAAAATTTTTTCTTTTTTAAAAATGATTTTATTGGGAAATTTACCATATAAATTAAAAATAATGAAAAACCAATAATAAAAGGTTAAAAAAAAATTTTTTAAAAAAATTATATTAGGGTTTAAAACCTAGGGCTTAAATTCCCCCTTTTTATTCAGCCCATAAGCAACCTAATTTTTTTCTCAAAAAGTAGGTTTACCGGATATTTAAAGGGGGGGGTTTTCTTTTTAATCAAACTGGAAAGAAAATTTTTTTAAAAATATAATAATTTTCGTAAACCATAATACACATTGTGTCATTTAAATGAACATTATACGCTTAGAGCATATTAGAATGTGCTTAATAGAAATTATTGCACGAGGCGTAGACGAGTGTAATAATTTGTGGTCGCACGAGGAGCAGGCTGAAATAAATTATTGCACGAGGCGAAGCCGAGTAATTTTATTTACGTCATGACCATTTCTTAGTGTATGGGGAGCCAAGCTAATGGGAGTGCAATACTACTTATTATTGCACGCCTACAAGTACCCTCAAAATTGGCTAATACTAATTCAATGGGTCATTCATGGCTCAGTTGATAGCGTCCTCAATGTAGCATTTTATATTGAGGGCTACCCGAGGAAACAGTGAGATCTTCGTCACCAATTTACCATTCTAAATCATGATAATAACGTCACTGCCATACACCTATTTGTGTGGGGAATCTAATGAAGACTGAGGTATGGAAACCTAACTATTGCGTAAATAATGACAACACATTTATTATTTACGCAACATAATATTACATTTCCTAACGCACATCTGATACAGCCAGCTGCTGTGAGTGTGTGGTGGAGTGACAAATATTCCAAGGTGAAGTGCCCTTCCAGAGCTCATATAAGCAAATTAAATAGACATTAGATACGTCATCAAGTGAACACTTAGAATAGTGATAGTGACGTCACTCAGAGCAGTCTACATGGCACGCTGAGCTCTGGAGTAGGACTTCTAGAGAGCTATCTGGGGGACAGAGAGGGAGTGTATCTGTGTGTGTGCACAACCATGTTGACAGAAACTTGACACTTACCAACTCACACAAAATACTTCCATAACACATATAATGTGTGTAGTGGGATGGGCGATATTATTAATAATAATAATATTTGTTAGTTACTCGTCAATATTCAGTAGTAATATTCAGTAGTATAGATGAGAGAGCGAGGGAGTCAAGAGGTCAATTTCTCAGAGTGGACTGGCTGAACAGTGAACTTAACAGAAATACAGCTATTCTTAACTTCTTAACACTTGCTGACCATTTATAAATAGTTCCTAAACTTATTCTAAACTGATTCTAAAACCAATCGAGGACAGCATTACAGGAATAGAACAAATAAAAGTCCGGTAAGTTCATAGCAGTCAACAACCAGCCACAACCCCACACATAACACAGTAGTACGGTGTATTAAAATCTATATTATTTTCTGAGCTACACGTTCATTGTTTGTACATAAAAGATATTTTCAAAATTTCAACAGCATTATAGAAACCTATAAAAGCAGAAAATGCTTTAAAAGTGAGAAATGAAAAGTGAAATTAATGATGGCCCTTCGTAAGTAACACCTTTCATATCCCTCAACATTTCTAAGGGGCATCCATAAAGGACGTCCGCAAAATTTTGACTATTTTAGACCCCTCCCTCCCCCCTTGTCCGCAAACGTCCTGTAGGCCCCCCCTCCGGACGTCCGCATTTTCATTCAAAATCTTTTGTGTAATCATTTTCATGCTTGTTTTCTCAAATATGGTGACGAAATCAACTTTATTATTCCACTCAAT
The DNA here is from genome assembly GCA_011033025.1 of Beroe forskalii. Lineage (NCBI taxonomy): Eukaryota > Metazoa > Ctenophora > Nuda > Beroida > Beroidae > Beroe > Beroe forskalii. The sequence continues at coordinate 87,902 of WFMF01000468.1, forward strand.
ATCAAAAATCTAAGTCAAAATTTTGAAAAATCGACAATTTTCTAGTATAAAACTAGTCGAATGTACCAAAATTTTCATAAATAATGAACGTCGCATTTGCCAACCCCCCCCCTCGTCACCAAACGTCACATTATTAGACTCCCCCCCCTCTTTTGGACGTCTATTTCATGAATGGCTAAGAATCTTATTGGCATTCCGTGGTCGTATGTTTCAATCAACTGAAGTGCACAAAATTCACGGAACATAACAATCATTATTAATTCTGTCTCATAACGCTTCATGAAATTTATGAATTTATCTTTACTGAGCAGTGAGCTTCATTACTTTTCCCCGGTTCCCCTCAAGACCGCAAGGACTTGACATTTCCAGGCATCTCTCATGATAATAGCCCTGTAGGAATATTCAACACACCAGAGCTCTATAAGATTCCACGAATATATCAAGTAAACATATATGTTCAGTTAATGCCCACCAGTAAGTTATTAATAATACCGGCCTTGGTGAGTGTGTATAGCAGTAACCTGGCTGTATAATAACCCTGGTATGTGTTTAACAGGGTACAGCTCTGGGAAACTAGTGGTAGATTAACAGGGTACAGCTCTGGGAAACTAGTGGTAGATTAACAGGGTGCAGCTCTGGGAAACTAGTGGTAGATTAACAGGGTACAGCTCTGGGAAACTAGTGGTAGATTAACAGGGTACAGCTCTGGGAAACTAGTGGTAGATTAACAGGGTACAGCTCTGGGAAACTTAGTGGTGGGTTCAGGGGCGGGTCGGGGAAAAAAGGGGGTGGGTTCCGGGGGACAGCTCTGGGGGCTAGTGGTAGATTAAAAGGGAAGGGTCTGGGAAACTAATTTTGGGAAATTTGGGGGGACAGCTCTGGGGAAAAAAGTGGTAGATTAAAGGGGAAGCTCTGGGAAACTGGGGGTAGGTTAAAAGGGGCAGCTCTGGGGGCTGGGGGTAGATTGGCTTTGGGGGGCAGCTCTGGGAAAAAAATTTTTAAAAGAATTTAAACTCAAAAGGGAAATGGGGGTGATTAACGGGGGGGCTCTGGGAAACTGGGGTGGGTGTGGGGTCAGCTCTGGGGGCTAGGGTAGATTGGCGGGATTTTCGCTCTGGGAAAAATTTGTTGGGGGGGGGAAGGGTCCCCGGGGGGCTAAAAGGGGTGAAAATTTTTGGGGTTTTGGGGGGGCTGGGGGGGTGGTTAAAGGGGGGCAGCTCTTGGGGGAAAAAAGGGGGTGAATTCAGGGGGGCAGCCCGGGAAACAGTGGTTGGGTTCAGTTGGGAGCTGGGGGTGGTTAAAAAGGGTCGGGTCAGGAAACTGGTTGGGGTTTAAAAGGGGTTTGGGTCTGGAAACTAATTTTTTTGGTTTTAGGGGTTTTGGGTCTGGGGAAAAATTTTGGTGGTTCAGAGATTTTGGGTCTGGGGGGAAAATTTTAATTTGGCTTGGGGTCAGCTCGGGGGAAAATGGGGGTGGGTTCAGGGGTCAGCTCTGGGAAACTGGGGGGTGGTTCGGGGGGCAGGGTCCCGGAAAAAAGGGGGTGGGTTCAGAATTTTCCCCGGAAAAAAGGGGGTGGGTTGGGGTCGGGTCCGGGGGAAAAAAGGGGGTAGATTAAAAGGGGGGGTTCAGCTCTTGGGGGGCTTTGGTAGATTCAGGGGGGGGCTCTGGGGGCCCGGGGGGTGGGTTGGGACCCGCTCTGGGGGGGTGGGGGTGGGTTCAGGGGTTTGGGTCTGGGGGGCTGGGGGTGGGTTGGGCCCCGGGAAAAAAGGGGGGGTAGTTCAGGGGGGCAGCTCCGGGGCTGGGGGTGGTTCAGGGGGCAGCCCGGGAAACTGGGGGTAAAATTCAGGGGCAGCTCGGGGGCTAGTGGTGATTGGCAGGGGCGGGTCTGGGGAAAATGGGGGTGGGGGGAGGGGCGGGTCCGGGGGGGTGGGGGAGGAGGGGGGAACGGGGGGGCAGGGTCTGGGAAAAAGGTGGTGGGTTCAGGTCAGCTTGGGGAAAAAATTTTTGGGGGGGTTCAGGGGTCAGGTTGGGGAGGAAAAAAGGGGGGTGGGTTCAGGGGGGCAGCTCTGGGGAAAAAAGGTGGGTTTTTCTCTGGGGGGGTGGGGGTGGGGGAACCCGGGGGGCTCTGGGGGGTGGGGGTGGGTTCGGGGGGGCAACTTGGGAAATTAGGGTGAAAACAAGGAAACTTGGGGGTGTGAGATTCAGGTCCTTGGGGGGGTGGGGGTAGATTTGGGGGGGCTCTGGGAAACTGGGGGGTGGTTAACAGGGGGGCAGCTCTGGGAAACTGGTGGTGAAATTCGGGGTCGGGTCTGGGGGCTGGGGGTGGTTTGGGGGGTCAGCTCTGGGGGGCAGTGGTAATTTCAAATTTTCTCTGGGAAAAAGGTGGTGGGGGGCTTTGGGGGGGGCTCTGGGAAACTGGGGGTGGGGGTAAGGGTCCTTTGGGGGGCTGGGGGTGGGTTCAGGGGGGAGCTCTGGGGGGCTGGGGGTGGTTCAGGGGGGCTCTGGGGGGGCTGGTGGTGGGTTCAGGGGTCAGCCGGGAAAAAAGGGGGTGGGGGGTGGGGTCGGGTCTGGGGGGCTGGGGGTGGGGTGCAGCTCTGGGAGGGTGGGGTGGGTTGGAAGGTCGAAAAACTAGTGGTGGGGGGGGGGGTCAGCTCTGGGGGGGTGGGGGTTTAATTAAAAGGGTTTTAGCTAAACTAGTGGGGGTGGCAGGGGTTTTAAGGGGGCTGGGGGTGGGTTCAGGGGACGTCGGAAACTAGTGGGTTAACAGGGTACAGCTCTGGGAAACTAGTGGTAGATTAACAGGGTACAGCTCTGGGAAACTAGTGGTAGATTAACAGGGTACAGCTCTGGGAAACTAGTGGTAGATTAACAGGGTACAGCTCTGGGAAACTAGTGGTAGATTAACAGGGTACAGCTCTGGGAAACTAGTGGTAGATTAACAGGGTACAGCTCTGGGGGTCTTCCATGAACGCATTTTAACACACTTACGAACACTGTCACGTGACATTTACGAATACTCTACATGAATTTTGTCCATGAAACTCGGACCCCTCTTCTTAAGTGAAACGATTTGCGATTACTCTTGGACATTTACGAGTACTCCCTAAAATCCTTCTTAAGTGTGCGTGATTCACTGCGTGAGGGTGCGTGACCCTAATAAGAGTGTGCGTAAGTCAAAGAATACTCCTAAGTCAGTTCGTAAATTCAGCCAAGTTACTAAAAATCTTACGACCACTCTGGAGGGGTCTTACGAATACTCTTGACCTATTTCTCCTCAATAAGCTGATGGTAGTGTTGGACTGTGGCAAGGTATTTTATGACATATTATGAGTTTGTGAGTTTAGAGGTATACAGCATTCCGGCGTCCAAGTCCAACCTCCAAATTTACCACTTAATCCACATTAGATTATTTCATTCAAAGCAAAATGAATTAGAAATGACGATAGAGCTTGAAATGACAGCCCTTGCGTGACTTGAAAGTTTGAAACGATGAATGTTGACAAAATGAAATGCCTTCCTTATGCTTGAATCGATCAAGTCACAATGATTGCCTTTCATTTTTTATAATTGAGGGTAGGTCAGTCATGATGCTCGAGATGAAAAAAGTACAAAAATTTTGTTTGCCATCTGAAATGATCACGAGTAATATGGATCAGTTGTCAAGTGCCTCTGTGAACTACTGAACTAATGAATTATCAAGACAGCGATCATTTTTGAACTTGAATGTGTAGTTCATACATCTACGACCCCACATCCAGAAACACGCGAGTCCGTGAGTCTGACTCGGAGGAAATTGATTTTGAGAGGAAATTTTTGGTGGTTTGAGAGGAATTTTCATGTATGAAAATGTTAATTTTAGATTCTGACGGCAGATGGAAAATGTTCATATTTTAAGTCAAGTGTCACAAATATGTTTCATTCATGAGCAAAAGGAATATGATGTGATTCTAAATTGAATTTAAAGGCAGATTTTGTATTAAGATGCAAAAATTTTCGCCTGCGGCAGGCTGTTGTGATCAAATTGCGTGAATAAATTGGTCTTAGACACAGCCACAGGACATGTGAACTGTGAAGTACATCAAAAATCTTCGTGTGCGGTGGACTGTTGTTAAATCAAATTATCAATACCAAATTGACTTTACATAAGCAAGAGGCAGATTCAGATGCAAAAAAAACCCTAAAAATTTTCGCCTGCGGCAGGCTGTTGTGATCAAATTATGTTATTCAATTAATCAAGACACCGCTAGCTGCCACGGATGTATAGCAATTAAAATTTTCGCTTGCAACGTGTTATTCCAATCAAATCGTTCATTACTAAATTGACTCAAGAGGCAGATTTAGATGGAAAACCCCTAAAAATTTTCGCCTGCGGCGGGCTGCTGTGATCAATTTGTGACAATGAATTGGTTTCAGACCCAGCCACAGATGTGAAACTTGAAAAATTTTCGCCTTTGGCGGACTAGATTGTAAGCAAATTATTGATACTCAATTGACTTTTGAGGCAGATTTATTATTGAAATACAAAATATTATAAAAATTTTTGCCTGCAGCGGGCTCTTGTGATCGAATTGCGTTGATAAAATGATAAATTGGACTTAGACACAGCCACAGGAAGTGTGAAGCGCATTTAAAATTTCCGCCTGCGGCGGACTGCTGTAATCAAATTATCAATACCAAATTGACTTTATATTAGAGGCAGATTCAGATGCAAAAAAACCCTAAAAATTTTCCCCTGTCGTGGGCTGTTGTGATCAAATTATGTTATTCAATCAACCAAGACACAGCCACGGATGCGTAGCAACCAAAAGTTTCGCTTGCAACGGGTTATTTCAATGAAATTGTTCATTACCGAATTGACTTAAGAGGCAGATTCAGATGCGAATAACCCTAAAAATTTTCGCCTGCAGCGGGCTGTTGTGATCAAATTGTGTCAATGAATTGGTTTTAGACCCAGCCACAGATGTGAAACATAAAAAATTTTCACCTCTGGCGGACTATTGTCAGCAAATTATTGATACCAAATTGACTTTAGAGGCAGATTCAGATGCAAAAATTCCTTAAAATTTTGCCTGCGGCAAGCTGTTGTAGTCAAATCATACAGATTCCTGCGGCGGGCTGTTGTGATTCATTATCATACTAAATTGGTCTTAGACATAGTTTTCGATGTGAAACTGTTAAAATTTTCGCCTGCGGCGCTCAGAGAGATCAGTAAAGACTAAAAACTAGAGTTACAAATGAACAATATTGTCGTATTATCGTTCCTTGTATTTATTTGTGGTATTTTTTGCGAGCGAAGCGAGCAGGTTACAGAAATCATAAAAAATGGGTCTCAGAGGAAATTCAAAATTTTCTGGATGTGGGTCTACGACCAAATACTGTACAGGTTCATGTCTCAGGAGCATGAATTTTTTAGATCCTGCGATTGAAACTGAATTAAAGAATCAAGGTGCGACGGTGCGTTCACAGTTCACTGAAACTGTACAATGTACATCATTGCTCAAGCAAAAACTGTGCCTTTACCATTGCTCTAAAATCAAAAAAAAACATAAGGTACGTACAACATCATATTAAGATCAAATGGGAAGGTACACAAAGACAATCGAAGCAATATCATACCTAATCACGTATGTTTCATGTTATCAAATCGGAAATAGCCAATATCATGGACAGCTCAAAATGTACCTACCTATAGCAGATCCGAACGGTTCCAAAGACCAAAATTACGATGTATTTTGGAATACATCGGCCATTGCGGTAGACACCATTGTGCAAATTCGGCTAAATTTAGACGGTGAACATTCAAAATTTAAAAGGATAAAAGCATAAAAATGATGAAGACGGTCGACAATAGAACCAGAAAACGCTGAACAGTGAACGAAGCAGCAAACTAGAAGGCAACACTACAAATAGGTACATGAAATTGTTATACTCAAAACATGTAACACTCATACCACAACAACTTTCCATATAAGGAATAATGAGTGTACTCTCCCGCTCTCAAAAGCAGAGACTGCGTAAGTGCGTGAGAAATACTCAAATCCTATTGGTTGGTGTTCATTACACGTGACTATTTGAGAGAGTATTCGTAAATCAGAGAGTATTCGTAAATCAATGTTCGTGGACAGTGCGCGTGATATTCTCGGATCGTCCAAACACGGTCCGAATGTTTCATGTACACTCTTGGAGAGTATTCGTAAAATTGGTACCTTATTCGTAAGCGCTAAGAGTACTCTTAGACGATTGTTTCATGGAAGACCCCCTGGGAAACTAGTGGTAGATTAACAGGGTACAGCTCTGGGAAACTAGTGGTAGATTAACAGGGTACAGCTCTGGGAAACTAGTGGTAGATTAACAGGGTACAGCTCTGGGAAACTAGTGGTAGATTAACAGGGTACAGCTCTGGGAAACTAGAGGTAGATTAACAGGGTACAGCTCTGGGAAACTAGTGGTAGATTAACAGGGTACAGCTCTGGGAAACTAGTGGTAGATTAACAGGGTACAGCTCTGGGAAACTGGGAAACTAGTGGTAGATTAACAGGGTACAGCTCTGGGAAACTAGTGGTAGATTAACAGGGTACAGCTCTGGGAAACTAGTGGTAGATTAACAGGGTACAGCTCTGGGAAACTAGTGGTAGATTAACAGGGTACAGCTCTGGGAAACTAGTGGTAGATTAACAGGGTACAGCTCTGGGAAACTAGTGGTAGATTAACAGGGTACACAGAAACTACAGTGGGTAGTGGTAGATTAACTGGGAAACTAGTGGTAGATTAACAGGGTACAGCTCTGGGAAACTAGTGGTAGATTAACAGGGTACAGCTCTGGGAAACTAGTGGTAGATTAACAGGGTACAGCTCTGGGAAACTAGTGGTAGATTAACAGGGTACAGCTCTGGGAAACTAGTGGTAGATTAACAGGGTACAGCTCTGGGAAACTAGTGGTAGATTAACAGGGTACAGCTCTGGGAAACTAGTGGTAGATTAACAGGGTACAGCTCTGGGAAACTAGTGGTAGATTAACAGGGTACAGCTCTGGGAAACTAGTGGTAGATTAACAGGGTACAGCTCTGGGAAACTAGTGGTAGATTAACAGGGTACAGCTCTGGGAAACTAGTGGTAGATTAACAGGGTACAGCTCTGGGAAACTAGTGGTACATTAACAGGGATTAACAGGGGAAGCTCTGGGAAACTAGTGGTAGATTAACAGGGTACAGCTCTGGGAAACTAGTGGTAGATTAACAGGGTACAGCTCTGGGAAACTAGTGGTAGATTAACAGGGTACAGCTCTGGGAAACTAGTGGTAGATTAACAGGGTACAGCTCTGGGAAACTAGTGGTAGATTAACAGGGTACAGCTCTGGGAAACTAGTGGTAGATTAACAGGGTACAGCTCTGGGAAACTAGTGGTAGATTAACAGTGGGGTACAGCTCTGGGAAACTAGTGGTAGATTAACAGGGTACAGCTCTGGGAAACTAGTGGTAGATTAACAGGGTACAGCTCTGGGAAACTAGTGGTAGATTAACAGGGTACAGCTCTGGGAAACTAGTGGTAGATTAACAGGGTACAGCTCTGGGAAACTAGTGGTAGATTAACAGGGTACAGCTCTGGGAAACTAGTGGTAGATTAACAGGGTACAGCTCTGGGAAACTAGTGGTAGATTAACAGGGTACAGCTCTGGGAAACTAGTGGTAGATTAACAGGGTACAGCTCTGGGAAACTAGTGGTAGATTAACAGGGTACAGCTCTGGGAAACTAGTGGTAGATTAACAGGGTACAGCTCTGGGAAACTAGTGGTAGATTAACAGGGTACAGCTCTGGGAAACTAGTGGTAGATTAACAGGGTACAGCTCTGGGAAACTAGTGGTAGATTAACAGGGTACAGCTCTGGGAAACTAGTGGTAGATTAACAGGGTACAGCTCTGGGAAACTAGTGGTAGATTAACAGGGTACAGCTCTGGGAAACTAGTGGTAGATTAACAGGGTACAGCTCTGGGAAACTAGTGGTAGATTAACAGGGTACAGCTCTGGGAAACTAGTGGTAGATTAACTGGGAAACTAGTGGTAGATTAACAGGGTACAGCTCTGGGAAACTAGTGGTAGATTAACAGGGTACAGCTCTGGGAAACTAGTGGTAGATTAACAGGGTACAGCTCTGGGAAACTAGTGGTAGATTAACAGGGTACAGCTCTGGGAAACTAGTGGTAGATTAACAGGGTACAGCTCTGGGAAACTAGTGGTAGATTACCCCGTGACCTCTTGTTGTTATAGGTGCTCGGGGGCAACACAGCTTCTACAACACAGCTTGGTGCCCCTACAACCTTTATATAACACTGGACAAAGGTATTATAATATAAAGATATAAGGTGAGCACCTATGCGTTACGACAAATTACTGATTTCATTAAGTGAGCACGGCACAGCTTTCCTTGTTAATTATGGGTGGCAGGTACCCATAATGAACATTTAGGAGGTTTATAACATCTCGAGATTTACCCCGAAAACATGCGATCAGATATTATTGCAACACTCGCGCTTTTCTAGATAGTCGTGGAAACGTTGGGTGTAAGTGTAATCTCGCCATTTAGCTACAGCTGCCTGATTTGTTCCGTTGCAGTGGCTGCCTAATTTCCACACTTAGAGCTAATTAACGTGGAGACAAATTCAACACTTCCATTATAACCACACACCACGGGAGAAACTCCTCATCAAACTTATAATATGTCGCAGTGAAATCACTGTCGATTTGACAGTAGTTTAATAGCGATCAGTGACTTCCTCCCTTCGGTTGAAATTGAGATTTAATTCACATCACGACTTGTTACTCAAGAACATAGAGCAACAGTAATTGCAATTTAAATACGCCAAATTAGTGATAACGTGGCGATAAAAGAACCAGCTCTAAGAATGGGAATCGTGTAAAATGTAATGCGATGGCTTTTGTTGAAAATGATGAGCACGTGTAATTTCTACATCAGCAAATTAATTTTTCCCTGAGTCGTTCCAAAAGATGTAACTATGCAGTTTCAACTAAGGTTTCTCCCTCCCGACGTTATGGTTACACTGGTAAGAGAGGTCCGTATATTAATTGTTACTTTGTCACCCAGTCACTTTGTCACCCAGTCACTTTGTCACTTAGTCAACAAGAATCTTGCCAGGCGTTGCCTGGCCCCCTCGCGCGCGCGAAGCGCGCGCGCCCCGACTCGCAGAAAAAAATATGGGGCAGGCAACGTCTGGCTACAAGAATCTCAGTCATTCAGTAACTTTTTCACTCAGTAACTTTTTCACTATGTCACTCACTCACTTTTTCACTATGTCACTCACTCACTTTGTCACTCGGTCGCTCTCTCATACAATATAAGGACCCGTAACAGTGACCTGTTAGTTGTCACAGTGACCTGTACGCTGTATTAAGAGTGACTTGTAATCTATATGCTGTAATGACTTGTAAGTTGAACACTTGAACAGTGACAGTGTCGCTGGTCCTGCCGAGGCGTTGTCACCTAATTAGAGCACACGACAAATACAATTTATACACTCCCTCATACACACACAGTCTATAAATAATATAGCACTTTTGTAACGTACATATATAATACTCTATTTATTGTGTCACTGTAAGGCGTTCCCGAGTAACAAGGCCTTTTTAAAATAGCTCTTTTTTGAAATTGACGCCTGTAATTATCGAGCCATGGTAATGGTAAAAGAGGCAATTTCTAAGAGGAGAAAGCATGCAATATGATATTCAAAGCAGATGGGATGATTTGTTGAAAAGAGTAGCTGGACATTTGGAGTTATTGATTTCTAGCTGGTGGGCAATGATACATGAGGTTATGTACTAGGAACGTCTGAATAACAAAGTGATATTATCAATATCAGTAGGATGTACGCTGACATCCAGTACTAGAAGAAATCAGTCAATCTACTGCGGTACTTGTCATGATCTAGACCTTGTGATTATAAGTTTTTATGGCTTATCATTATTTCAAACACAGGAAACAATCAGACATTCTTCAAACACCAAGAAATCAGTGCAATTTCACATGACTGCTAATGATAAGGGTTATCTAAAACAGTCAAACATATCTCTGTTGCAATGTTACAATGCGCAACTTTCACTGAAGGGCATTGTCTACTTGACAAGTAGGTTGGAAATTACGTCAATCAATAGTTTAAAATGATCACTTAGAAAGTTAATGACGTCAAACTTACTGAGTATATTTTATGCTTTATGCGAAGTTGGCATTGAGCAATCTGCATAATTGCTGAAAGTTCATTCCTGGTTCACACTTCTACAGAAAATAAAGGACGACAAGGCCATCAATTTGTTAATTTCACAATTCACAAAGTTTGGTACCTATTATTTGAGAGAATTTGAAACATATCATATTATGATATGTATTGCTGACAATAATGATCCATAAGCAAAAACTTAGTAGAAATACATTTCTTTTGGTGAACATAGCGAAATTTAAAGTCATCACTCACATAATTGGATGATTTGACTTTTTGAACTGAATGGATGACCTATGACTTCATCACTTTCTAGACTGTCTAAAAAGATGAAGTCATAATACCATCTACCTTACGAGACATATTTAAAAGGTACGAAATTTGGGGATTTTACGAAAAAATCCCCATATTTTCGTTCCCCCATATTTTCGATCCCCAAAATTATTTCCCCCAAATTAGTTAATTGTGGGTTTGTGATTTGACTAACAGTGCATAAAACATGGAATTCCCAGACAAATTTCAATAAGTATTTCAGTGCAGAAGAGTTAAAAATATCTTTAATGCAGTAATTCCTAATAAAACCTCCTACACTCGACTTGATAAAAGGGATCTTGTACTGGTAACTGGAAATTCTACTACATTGATCACCTCAGTAATATTGGCCTTTCTGAAGTTCTGATTTATTCCCAAAAGTTACCTTATTTTTTTCGAACTTGAAAAAAGGCGAAAATCACCTGATTTAATTTGGGGTACGAAATTTGGGGATTTTTGAAAAAAATCCCCATATTTTCGAACCCCCAAAATTTCGATCCCCGGAATTGTTGTCCAATGTTATTTTGTCTTGTAAGGTATTTGGAGGTTTAAGTAAGTAGACACAATGCAAGGCCATGGTAACGGAGAGACTGAGCAGCACATCATTGTGTAAGAGAGATAGAGCAGTGTACTTCTCAATGTTTAAAATATCCCGCTCAACTCCTCTGCAGGCTTCTACACTGTATACAATGTATACAATGTATACATACTCATGTACATCGCGTGTACGAGTGATTAGGCCTATTGGCGCATGACGTAGAACTGTGTGCACAAGGTGCGCGCATGAGAAATAGGCGGCTCAAGGTCACCAATTGATTGTACTGTAATCACGTGATAATTACACCAACCGCCTATTACTTGCGAACATTTACTAATTGTTGTACTGTCTATGAACTGATATGGCGTATTTCTGGACATTTGCCAACATGACACTGTACAATATGGTGTTAAGTATACATTGTACTGTACTACTACACTGTAATATTCTATTCAGATAGGTTACTCGTTGAAATGATACAATGTTATTAGTGTACCTACCGTGTATTTAGTGTACTACTTTCAAATATGTTTCAAGAGATGGAAGACTGTCGATTGCCGTATGTATACATGGTGATAATCCAGCAGATCTCTATAAAACTATTAAAGTATTAACAACTTAGTGATCCCTAGTGACCTGCCGTAGGTATGATGTACAGCGGTGAACTACGATCAGTCTGTACATAAAGTTGTTTCCTAACAATACACTGGTCTTTTGCTGTGTACAAAAAGTCAGGAATTTCAGAGGGAAAAATTAAGGACATTTAAACATTTAAAAGAGTTAGCAAGGGGTTGGGAAATCCAAGAAATTAAAAAATTTCATAACTACATTGTGCTTTGAGAGAAAATTCGCGGTAATCAAAGGTATTTAAAAGATGCCAGACAGGAGACAAAATTATCTCAATCATCAATCTTACCTTCTTCAGAGACAGAGTTGGCATCCTCGATGAGGGTCAGGAAGAACTCTCTCTCAGCCGCGAGAACCACAGCCTCGTCGTTCACGAGTTTTAGGAACACGTTGTTCCCGTGTATCTCCTCGTCCAAGGAGTCCTCATCCTTCCCTTCCTGCTCCATTGGAGAGGAGGAGGAGGGCTGCTCCTTCGTAATATCTACCACAGAGTCCTGGCACTCAGCCAGGAGTAGCGGGGTTTTATCATCCGATGATGTAACGCTCACACCCACGTCACCCCCGTTACTTATAAAGTGTCCGTTTTCCAAGGCGTTACAGTTCTCAAAGACCGTGACACCCCCGGCGTCACCATTCACCAGCCCACCATCCGGTTCATGGTTAAGGTTATTATTAAGGTTATTAGTATGGACTGGAAGGTGAGTTCCACCATTGTTATTACAACTAGTTTCATGGGATTTCAGGTCGTCTGCAGACGAAGTTGAGTCGATTGTTTTGTCTCGCAACTCGACCTGGGACACTGACAAGTTCTCGGTGACCTCCGCAACAGTTTCGCACACCGAATGTTTAATAGTGTCGTCAATGAGCACGTTGCTGCTATCGTTCCTAATGAGATCGTAGTTGGTCTTGGAGCAGAGCACGGGATCCAGAAGGATCACTCCATTCTGGAGCTGCGGGGGCGGGTGGGGCGGGGCGGGCCGCAGGTCCGTGCTGTCCTCGCTAGTGCTGCGGGAGCGAGAGGAAGAGGAGGAGTGGTGGGAGGAGGAGGAGTGGTGGGAGGAGGAAGAACGAGTGGAGGAGGTGCTGCCCCCCTCGTCACCCCCCTCAACAGGGCGGAGTAGCGCCCGAATCTGCAAACAGAACAGTGAGCACTTCTTCCGCTTCTTAGGCTTAGGCATGTGTATACGAGGAGAGGCTGTACTGTGAGCACAAGCAAAACAAAGGCAGTAAGAGAGTGTTAAGAGTACATGGATTATATAGCTGTGTGCGTGTGTATCAAATAACAGGTGAAATTAAGATAAGGTCTAAGTCTCAGCGGAACATCGTGCCAACAATCCGACAAACACACTGCGCTGTATAGAAATCACGAGAGAGAGCGGGAGCCGGTTAATAATTGTACAATATCTGAATGGAAGAGAGCAGCGGGGGAGACCGCATCGAGAAGGGAGTATATTAATATTCTAAAACGCAACAATTATAACCATGACATAAATAAGTAAGCTCAATGCAAGAACATATAATTATTCCGTAGATAGGATAATCTAGCCAATGGGAGAGCGTCATCCGTAGCACGTGCCCAGCACAGTACAATCTGTCCACGGCATATATGCCATTATAAGCGGTATATAATACTATATTTAGGTGAGAATAGGTGAAAAGTGAGCGGACTAAAAGCCTTCATAATATTATACCTCGCACGGAAAACAGACAGCGTGACGTCATTAGTGCCACAATCTTTACCTTCACTATGACGTCATCACCCGACTTTATTCCGAGCAGGGTATGTTGTATAAAATATTATGTTAAAACCTGTGCGAGAGCGGATGAGTTCTCAGCGGACGAGTATCTGATTCTAGGAGAGGATCGGTAGGTCAGGTCGCATTGCTGCTTGGTCGTGGGGCCTGCCTCCTTCACGTCGAACATTCGGCGGAGTTGGTCGAACTTGGATCGGTTCATGGGGATCCAGTGGAGGTCTGTGTCAGACAGAGCCATGTCACTCACAAGAGGTCACGTGCTACATGCTCAGTAGAGAGTGGTGTGTTAGAGGTGTGATAATGATGCCGTGTGGCATGGGGTGCCAGAGAGTCAGGGTAGTGATTTAGTGTGTTGCTTGCTTTGCAGGGAGTCAGGGTGGTGATTTAGTGTGTTGCTTGCTTTGCAGGGAGTCAGGGTAGTGATTTAGTGTGTTGCTTGCTTTGCAGGGAGTCAGGGTAGTGATTTAGTGTGTTGCTTGCTTTGCAGGGAGTCAGGGTAGTGATTTAGTGTGTTGCTTGCTTTGCAGGGGAGTCAGGGTAGTGATTTAGTGTGTTGCTTGCTTTGCAGGGAGTCAGGGTAGTGATTTAGTGTGTTGCTTGCTTTGCAGGGAGTCAGGGTAGTGATTTAGTGTGTTGCTTGCTTTGCAGGGAGTCAGGGTAGTGATTTAGTGTGTTGCTTGCTTTGCAGGGAGTCAGGGTAGTGATTTAGTGTGTTGCTTGCTTTGCAGGGAGTCAGGGTAGTGATTTAGTGTGTTGCTTGCTTTGGAGGGAGTCAGGGTAGTGATTTAGTGTGTTGCTTGCTTTGCAGGCAGTCAGGGTAGTGATTTAGTGTGTTGCTTGCTTTGAAGGGAGTCAGGGTAGTGATTTAGTGTGTTGCTTGCTTTGCAGGAAGTCAGGGTAGTGATTTAGTGTGTTGCTTGCTTTGCAGGGAGTCAGGGTAGTGATTTAGTGTGTTGCTTGCTTTGCAGGGAGTCAGGGTAGTGATTTAGTGTGTTGCTTGCTTTGCAGGGAGTCAGGGTAGTGATTTAGTGTGTTGCTTGCTTTGCAGAGAGTCAGGGTAGTGATTTAGTGTGTTGTTTGCTTGCAGGGAGTCAGAGTAGTGATGTATTGTGTTGCTTGCTTTGCAGGGAGTCAGGGTAGTGATTTAGTGTGTTGCTTGCTTTGCAGAGAGTCAGGGTAGTGATGTATTGTGTTGCTTGCTTTGCAGGGAGTCAGGGTAGTGATTTAGTGTGTTGCTTGCTTTGCAGGGAGTCAGGGTAGTGATTTAGTGTGTTGCTTGCTTTGCAGGGAGTCAGGTAGCGCAGTGGTATAGGGTGTCGTGCTTTCAATCGAGAGGTTGGTGGTTCGATTCCCGGCCGTGCCTATCGTGCTAAGGGTGAGAACTCTCACCTAAGCAGCCACACGGTTCACTCAGCCGAGCGTACAGGAAACTGTACGGGAGGGTTAAATGAGGAGCTGCCCATTGCAGTGAAGTCTCGGGCGACGAAAGTATGGATTACACTTCCTTAACCGTCACTGGCTTGATTACACTTGAATCCTTCGATTCCTGTCATTGGCTGTTACAGCTGTTGGAATAGAAGTAAAACCATCTAAATAAAAAAAAGGGTAGTGATTTAGTGTGTTGCTTGCTTTGCAGGAAGTCAGGGTAGTGATTTAGTGTGTTGCTTGCTTTGCTGGGAGTCTTATTTCAGAATTTTCAATTTCAGATAGTTACTTATTAATACCTATGCTTTTAGCACTGGGCCATGGGTTTGTGAATAAACTAAGAAATAAGAAAATTGGCTACTTAACTAGTGTTTCATTCTAATCACTTAATTATGGTGTCTTTTGTTTAAATAACTGTCATAAGAAATCATATTTCATGTGTTTATGAGGAATGATATTCTATTTCTGGTATTTCAGAAGCGAGGAAGTATTTATTTGAACTACCCAGTCACCTAGTTACTTAGTTACCAAATTGAAATTACCGTTCAGACACATCAGAATTCATACATTGGATATTTGTTAAATTCCATGAAGCACTCTTCAAACCACAAATTGTTAGATCTAAATAACTTACATTGCTCTTATTTCCCAACCTCCCCCCCATCTCTCTGTTTTAATAAGTCTGTTGCCGCACAATTTCAAAGCAATAAGTAAACGTGCAGCATATTCAGGGATGATTAGAGTTAACATCTTTTCCGAGTAAGAGTGAGCAGCCAATTAGACTATATATTAAGATAACTTCATACTTAGACTAAGTAAGCATCTCCAGTCTCGATCCCGATTCACAAAACCGAATTTATTAATTGCCGTACATCGTTTATCTTTTGTGTTGAATAAGCTAATGGTCAGGAATTTTCTGTGAAGCAACTGCCTCCCTTTCATTGTAACTGTCGGCTAATTATACGAGGCAAAAATTAGAATATTCAAGAGTTTAATTATTGAAAAACCTCATCTTTTATACTCAAAGTATTTTTACTATTGTATGGCGCACATATAAATTATTCTGTTATTCATGATTTTATTGACTTATAGGGAACATAGCGGTATAAAACAGTGGTATAACTACTGTAGTGTAACATACCTTGGGATATCTGGAAACGCAGTAAAACAATTTGCAATTTCGGATGATATGTCTGGGCTCTATACATGCACTGCGTGATGCATTGACAAAATTTATTGTAAATTCAACGAAAAGCAAATTTCAGCGATGTATGCAGTGGATCTATAATAAAATATGATTTAATTCAGTGCAATACTAATCTCCAAGATCACTCTGCTGTCATTGCTTCATTATACCTACACGATTCAGGGGATTGCCGTCTAGAAGGTATACGATGCGACTGGCTCTCTCTAATTACTAAGATATAGAGAGTCTCTATCTTATCCATAAAACGAGCCTGATAGAACCTTGAACCGTAGACTTTGAAAATTCACCAAATAGCCAAATTTTCAAATTATCAGAAATAGGAAGCAAATTAATTTATTCTCGAGATCGATATCGTGAATCACCACGCAGGAGTGTAATGACGGAGCGGACGGAATGACGTTAGCTAGAGAGTTAGAGTCATATAAAAGCAAATATACACGCAAAGAATACAGAATACTTCTGCGGAAATCGTAGTATTATTGTCGAAGAAGTATTATTTTATGTTACCTATCTTCATTACTTTAGTGAGATTTTATGTGTGCTTGCTTTTATTCAATCTAAAGCTGAGAATACCATTAAAATTTAATGTTTCATTTTATACATTGCTGCAGTATAGTAAGAACAATAGTGTACTCTACATGACCATTATCATGCTACTTAACATGGACTTGTGAGCATTGAGCAATGTGAGGCAACATAATATCTTAATAGCATGAGTATTATGAACTGTTCAAACTTTCAAACCATTGTAATCTGTGTCGTGTGAATTTCAAACTGCATAGAAATCCGTGTGAAAAAATTGTGATATTGAAGACAAGAAATTGGAATTGTCGAAACTGAACATAATATCATAATATACTAGCTGAAAATCGCAATATTCTAGTAACTTCAAAACTTACTATTTTAATTTACAATATAGCAATTACAGATTATTCCTTTGTCTCAAACTTTTGAGGAGCAGCATACCTTATTGGCCCTTATTAAGGACAAAAGGGCCCATTAAAAATGACCCGTTAAAGTGGGACCAATTAAATTAAAGGCCAGTTGATTGAGGCCAGATGAAACTTTTCTTACTTGGCTTATGTACTGTTAAATTCATTTCAACGTCATTACATAACACAGATAATGACCTAGATCATGACATTAGACCAGGATTTGAGGTTTTTGATGTAATTTACTTAGTATGTAACGTTGGTTTTCACGGCTTTTCTTGAGCAAAAATTCTTGGCTTGGCAACTGCTTAAAAAAATTTTGTCCAAGGGGCCAGTTAAAATGGTTCAAAAATTTAAAATGATTCGATTTTTGTCCTAATAGGGCCGGTTAAAAAAGGCCGTTTAAAAAAAGGCCAGTTAAATAAAGGCCAATAAGGTATACAAACACACTTGGGTACTTTTTGCACAGCATGATAGCAAAAGGATGAGCTTTTTTAAGTTCACATAGAAAGTACATTATATGCATGCTGTCATGCACCACGAGCAAGTACCCAATCATGTTGTTATACACTTTGCCTCAAAGATCAAAAATACCATGGAAATAAGTAATCTAATAAGTTGATCTAAGTTAAATTAAATCATATATTTGGAATGAAAAAAAGCAAACACATATAATATAATCACCAATAAATGCCCTAGGAATTGAGGCTAATACTGCTAAAACTGAATATTATATTCTTTGAGCTTCAATCCATAGTCGTGTTAATAATACCTTGCAATTTAGGGAAAGTTTGAGGAGCATTTGAGTTGTTGCATGAGCTATCTCTTCACTAGTCTTATTAAGAAGGTCTGCCATGACTTCAACAGTTAGAGTGTAGTTAAGGGGTGTTTCGAACTCCTTTTTCTGGACCAAGGGCAGGAGAATCACTTAAAACAAGTCTATCTAGTGGCACAGTAGTAGCAACTAACTTTTGAGATGGGTCTCTAACAATAGAAGGAGCAATGGAAAAGTAGTGACCATCTTCAATGCCTGCCTTATAGCCTGAAATATACATATTCACACTTGTCATATAACTGAAATATCTGGATAATTGTTTATGAGCCGCATAATAGAATGAATAATTTTCTTTATTATCTTCTTAAACTTTACAACACTACTTTATACAATCAAATTTGAAATTTCTGATGACGTTCAGGAAATTAATTAAATTTTCAAAAAAAAGTTCTTTCCTTTCTATAAGAAGAAAAAAAAAAATTATTCACACTTCATCATCGGCATATTATATAAATTGATTTATTGGTTTTTTAAAACCCCAACGGGGGAATGTGATCCAAATGTATAAATGGACCAATCAGATATTGTATCTAAATAATTACCACATCAGATATAACCATCTGGGAATCCCCCAATTCTAAATCTTAAAAGGCATTAAAAAAAATCAGGGCCAAAAAACCCTTTTTGACTCTGGTATTTCATTATTTATAACCCATTATATGCAATTCAATAATGCATGGGATTTTTCTCATGAATAGCACCTCAAACTTAAACCATAATATATTACTTTTCGCCCCCACCATCAAATGCATGTAATACCATGGACTTTGTTCTTTCAATATGGGAAATGGTTTACCACTGATCTTAATCAAATTTAATAGATCATATTTTGATACTCAATCTGGTTAAATTTGTTTTCAAGGTGAGAGAAAGGAGTTCAAAAGAGGGTAAATTCCGAAATAATTAGTCAAGAATGTAAAAGGTATAATTTGGAAAAAAAAATAATACTTAAAAGAAATATAACAGGTATCTCAATTGATGTCAAAAACAGGACCCATAGGCCCCATCTTCAGGGGTTCTGAATGATTTAACATAATGGCCTGAACTTTGGTGCGAACCGGGCAAAAACAGGGGGCAAACTCTGAGAGTTGGCGTTGCCCACATTCCCGACAGTTGATTTTTCCTTGGGGCTCAAAACGCCAGGCGTTAAGCCCTCCCGGGGGGGAAAATCGGGAACTCAGGCGACCCAAAGTTGTTTTGGTTGGAAACGATTTTTGGGTTCGGGGACTGTTTGACAAAAAGTTCCCCAAAATAGTTGGGGGGCTAGTTCACCTGCACTTTTTCTAAGTTCGCTGGTAAGAACTCTTTCAGTTGTCTGACAGCCCAGGCAGGTGCACCCCCGAACTCCATTCCTTTTTCTTTTGGGGTGTTGCTGCTAACTAATTGGGGTTGGGGGTTTTGGGGTTAGGGTTTGGGTTGGGGGTTTGGGTTGGGTTTGGTTGGGTTGGGTTAGGGTTGGTTAGGGGTTTTGGGTTAGGGTTTTGGGTTTGGTTTGGGGTTTGGGTTTTGGGGTTTGGGTTTTGGGGTTGGGTTTGGTTAGGGGGGTTAGGGTTTGGGGTTTGGGTTTGGGGTTGGTTGGGTTAGGGGTTGGGTTGGGGTTTTGGGGTTTGGGGTTTGGGGTTTGGGTTGGGGTTTGGGTTAGGGTTAGGGGTTTGGGTTGGGTTGGGTTAGGGTTTGGGTTAGGGTTGGGGTTGGGTTTTGGGTTTGGGGTTTGGGTTGGGTTGGGGTTAGGGTTTGGTTGGGTTGGAGGTTTTTTAGGGGTTGGGGGAAAATTATTTGGGTAAGGGTTTGGGTTATTGGGTTAGGTTTGGGTTGGGTTAGTTTGGGTTGGCAGAAAAATTTTAAGAATAGTTTATTTGAGCTGTTTAATTTTGGGAAACAATTGCGAAAAAAAATTTAAGTTCCCTGAACTGTTTGCCCCAACTTAAAAAACCAAGTTCTTTCTAGTTTCAGGGTTTTTGAACTTTTTAAAATTTGCTTGAAAAATTTGCGAAAAGGGAAACAAAAATTGTCGAACGGTTTGGGGGAACATTCGCGGAAAACCCCCGGTTGCCAGGCCTTTGGGGTTTAAAGGGTTTGGGGGGAAAAAAAACCCAATAAAAAGCCGAGTTTCAAACTGGGGCCCCAAAAATAAATTTTCAACAATTGATGATTTTCCCTTTTTGGGGGTTTTTAAAATCCATTGAAGGTCCCTGAATAGAGTAAAACCAATCATCTCTCAAAGAATTAGTGATTTAGTGTGTTGCCCCTTTTGGAAGTCAGATGATGATTTAGTGTGTTGCTTGCTTTGCTGGGAGCTTTATTTTAGAATTTTCAATTTTAGATAGTTACTTATTAATACCTATGCTTTTAGTACTGGGCCATGGGTTTGTGAATAAACTAAGAAATAAAAAAAATGGCTACTTAACTAGTGTTTCACTCTAATTACTTAATTATGGTGTCTTTCGTTTAAATAACTGTCATAAGAAATCATATTTCATGTGTTTATGTTATGAAGTTTCAGACATGTGTTTCATTCTATTTATGTTCTGTATTTCAGAAGCGAGGAAGTATTTATTTGAACTACCCAGTCACCTAGTTACTTAGTTACCAAATTGAAATTACCGTTCAGACACATCAGAATTCATGCATTGGATATTTGTTAAATTCCATGAAGCACTCTTCAAACCACAAGTCACAACTTGTTTGATCTAAATAACTTACATTCCTCTTATTTCCCAACCCCCCCCCCATCTCTCTGTTCTAATAAGTCCGTTGCCGCACAATTTCAAAGCAATAAGTAAACGTGCAGCATATTCAGGGATGATTAGAGTTAACAACTTTTCCGAGTAATAGTGAGCAGCCAATTAGACTATATATTAAGATAACTTCATACTTCGACTAAGTAAGCATCTCCAGTCTCGATCCCGATTCACAAAACCGAATTTATTAATTGCCGTACATCGTTTATCTTTTGTGTTGAATAAGCTAATGGTCAGGAATTTTCTAAGAAGCAACTGTCTCCCTTTCATTGTAACAGTCGTCTAATTATACAAGGCCAAAATTAGAATATTCTAGAGTTTAATTATTGAAAAACCTCATCGTTTATACTCAAAGTATTTTTACTTATATATGGCGCACATATAAATTATACTGTTATTTATGATTTTATTGACTTATGGGGAACATAGCGGTTTAAAACAGTGGTATAACTACTGTAGTGTAACATACCTTGGGATATCCGGAAACGCAGTGAAACAATTTGCAATTTCGGATGATATGTCTGGGCTCTATACATGCACTGCGTGATGCATTGACAAAATTTATTGTAAATTCAACGAAAAGCAAATTTCAGCGATGTATGCAGTGGATCTATAATATAATATGATTTAATTCAGTGCAATACTAATCTCCAAGATCACTCTGCTGTCATTGCTTCATTATACCTACACGATTCAGGGGATTGCCGTCTAGAAGGTATACGATGCGACTGGCTCTCTCTCTCTAATTACTAAGATATAGAGAGTCTCTATTTTATCCATGAAACGAGCCTGATAGAACCTTGAACCGTAGACTTTGAAAATTCACCAAATAGCCAAATTTTCAAATTATCAGAAAGAGGAAGCAAATTAATCTATTCTCGAGATCGATATCGTGAATCACCACGCAGGAGTGTAATGACGGAGCGGACAGAATGACGTTAGCTAGAGAGTTAGAGTCATATAAAAGCAAATATACACGCAAAGAATACAGAATACTTCTGCGGAAATCGTAGTATTATTGTCAAAGAAGTATTATTTTATGTGACCTATCTTCATTACTTTAGTGAGATTTTATGTGTGCTTGCTTTTATTCAATCTAAAGCTGAGAATACCATTAAAATTTAATGTTTCATTTATACATTGCTGCAGTATAGTAAGAACAATAGTGTACTCTACATGACCATTATCATGCTACTTAACATGGACTTGTGAGCATTGAGCAATGTGAGGCAACATACTATCTTAATAGCATGAGTATTATGAACTGTTCAAACTTTCAAACCACTGTAATCTGTGTCGTGTGAATTTCAAACTGCATAGAAATCCGTGTGAAAAAAATTGTGATATTGAAGACAAGAAATTGGAATTGTCGAAACTGAACATAATATCATAATATACTAGCTGAAAATCGCAATATTCTATTAACTTCAAAACTTACTATTTTAATTTACAATATAGCAATTACAGATTATTCCTTTGTCTCAAACTTTTGAGGAGCAGCATACCTTATTGGCCCTTATTTAACCGGCCCTTATTAAGGACAAAAGGGCCCATTAAAAATGACCCGTTAAAGTGGGACCAATTAAATTAAAGGCCAGTTGATTGAGGCCAGATGAAACTTTTCTTACTTGGCTTATGTACTGTTATTAATTCATTTCAACGTCATTACATAACACAGATAATGACCTAGATCATGACATTAGACCAGGATTTGAGGTTTTTGATGTAATTTACTTAGTATGTAACGTTGGTTTTCACGGCTTTTCTTGAGCAAAAATTCTTGGCTTGGCAACTGCTTAAAAAAATTTTGTCCAAGGGGCCAGTTAAAATGGTTCAAAAATGATTCGATTTTTGTCCTAATAGGGCCGGTTAAAAAAAGGCCGTTTAAAAAAAGGCCAGTTAAATAAAGGCCAATAAGGTATACAAACACACTTGGGTACTTTTTGCACAGCATGATAGCAAAAGGATGAGCTTTTCTAAGTTCACATAGAAAGTACATATGCATGCTGTCATGCACCACGAGCAAGTACCCAATCATGTTGTTATACACTTTGCCTCAAAAGATCAAAATACCATGGAAATAAGTAATCTAATAAGTTGATCTAAGTTAAATTAAATCATATATTTTGGAATTGAAAAAAGCAAACACATATAATATAATCACCAATAAATGCCCTAGGAATTCGAGGCTAATACTGCTAAAACTGAATATTATATTCTTTGAGCTTCAATCCATAGTCGTGTTAATAATACCTTGCAATTTAGGGAAAAGTTTGAGGGCATTTTGAGTTGTTGCATGAGCTATCTCTTCACTAGTCTTATTAAGAAGGTCTGCCATGACTTCAACAGTTAGAGGTAGGTTAAGGGGTGTGTTTCGAACTCCTTTTTCTGGACCAAGGGCAGGAGAATCACTTTCTAAAACAAGTCTATCTAGTGGCACAGTAGTAGCAACTAACTTTTGAGATGGGTCTCTAACAATAGAAGGAGCAATGGAAAAGTAGTGACCATCTTCAATGCCTTGCCTTATAGCCTGAAATATACATAGTCACACTTCATCATACTTAACTGAAATATCGGATAATTGTTTATGAGCCGCATAATAGAATGAATAATTTTCTTTATTATCTTCTTAAACTTTACAACACTACTTTATACAATCAAATTTGAGATTTCCTGATGACGTTGAAGATTCGACGAAATTAATTGAATTTCAGAAAAAGTTCGTTTCACTTTTCTGAGCTAAGAAGAGAATAAAGAAAATTATTCACACTTCATCATACTTGGCATATTATTATAAATTGATGGATTACTTGGGTTTTTCGCAGCTTAACATGGGAATGTGATACCAAATGTATAAATGGACCAATCAGATAGTTGTATCTAATATAATTACCAGCATCAGATATAACCATCTCAGCAATCCACCAATTCTAAGTCAAGTATAAATGGCATTAAAAGAATCCAGGAGCAACCAAAAATCCTTCCGTGTGAGGCTCTGGTATTTCATTATTTATAACCTATTATATGCAATTCAATAATGCATGGTATTTTGCTCAGTGAATAGCACCTCAAACTGTAAACCATAATATATTACTTTTCTGACCTTTTTTCCACCATCAAATGCATGTAGTAATGCACCATGGACATTGTGTTCTTTCAATAGGGTGAGAAGTGGTTTACCAGCTGATCTTGAATGCAAATTCAATGGCAGATCATATCTTCTTGATAGCTCAATCTGGATTGAAATTTGTTTTCAAGGTGAGATTTTGAAAGGGAGTTCAAGAGAGGAGTAAATTCCAGAATTATGAATTAGTCAAGAATGTAGAAAGGTATAATTGGAACAAAATATAATACTTAAGTAAATGCCATAACAGGTATGCTCAATTGATGTCTAGAAATATCAGGACCCATAGGCACACATCTTCAGGGTTCTGAATGATGTTTCGGCATAATAGGCCGTGAACTTTAGTTCGCCGCGAACCCGGGCAAACTCAGGCGAACCCACGCAAACTCTGCATGAGTTCGCCAGCGTTTGCCGACAGTTCACCGACAGTTCGCCATTTTTTTCCTTGGCGAACTCCGCTGAAGTTCGCCAGACGTTCGCCAAACTCCGGGCAAACTCGAGCGAACTCAGACGAACCGGCAAAGAAGTTCGTTTTGGTTGTAAACGATGAACAAGTTCGCGGTGGGACTCGTGAACTTGTTCGCAGCAAACTAGTTCGCGGCCGGACTAGTTCACTACGTACTTTTTTTCTAAGTTCTTGTGAACTGGTTCTTGGCTTGAGGTTAGAACTCTTAGGGTTGGTTGTTTGACCCCAAAATAGTTTGGGCAGGTGCACCCCCCTGACAAGCGAACTTGGGTTAACCTTTTTCTTTTGTTTGGGTTGGGTTGGGGTTTGGGTTTAGGGTTTGGGTTAGGGTTTGGGTTAAGGTTTGGGTTAGGGTTTGGGTTAGGGTTTGGGTTAGGGTTTGGGTTAGGGTTTGCTTGGGTTAGGGTTTGGGTTAGGGTTTGGGTTAGGGTTTGGGTTAGGGTTTGGGTTAGGGTTTGGGTTAGGGTTTGGGTTAGGGTTTGGGTTAGGGTTTGGGTTAGGGTTTGGGTTTGGGTTAGGGTTAGGGTTAGGGTTTGGGTTAGGGTTCGGGTTAGGGTTTGGGTTAGGGTTTGGGTTAGGGTTTGGGTTTAGGTTAGGGTTTGGGTTAGGGTTTGGGTTAGGGTTTGGGTTATGGTTACTGTTAGGGTTTGGGTTAGGGTTAGGGTTTGGGTAAGGGGTTTGGGTTAGGGGTTGGGTTCGGGTTTGGGTTGGGTTAGGGTTTGGGTTGGCGAACAATTGTTCGAGGCGAACTAGTTTGGCAGTTTGCAGCGGAATTGTTATAGTTGATGGCAAACAAGTTCGCAGCATAAAATGAATAATGAAGTTCGCGGTGAACTAGTTTGCCACGAACTTGAAAAAACAAGTTCGCGGTGAACTAGTTCATGGCGAACTAGTCCGCCGCGAACTTGTTCACCACGAACTAGTTCGCCGTGAACGATTGTTTGCTGGCGAACAATTGTTCGCCGACCAAAAATTTTAAGTTCGCTGCGAACTAGTTTGCGGCGAACTTGTTCGCCAGTTCGCGGCAAACTCCGCTGAAGTTCGCCTGAGTTTGCTCGAGTTCGGCGAACGTCTGGCAAACTTTCGGCGAACTTTAGCGGAGTTCGCCAAGGAAAAAAACTGACGAAATGTCGGCGAACGCTGGCGAACCCGCGCGGAGTTCGCGCGGGTTCGCCTGAGTTCGCGGCAAACTAAAGTTCGTGGCCTATTATGCCGATGTTTCACTGACAATGTGTCAACAATTGATGATTTTCCTATAATGTGGAGCTTTTTAATATCCATTGAAGGAGTCCTGACAGTGGGTGCCCTGGCTCCATGTCATTAATTCTGAACTGCTCTTTATTAAGGCTGTGTTCATACCTGGCCACTATTTGTATTTCACTTAACCATCCTTTTTATCTTGTTTTTGGATTATGACCAAAGTGGCTTTTGTCAGGATAATTCAAGTATTGACCTTATACCTACTTAGTCTATGGTGAAAGGAAATCATATGAAATTTCACCTGATAAACTAGAGCTTCCCGCTGATTATCTCTTTCAGCTGATGTTGGACATAACCAAGTGGAGAAGTCTAAACCACATTCTCCAAGACACACTGCTCTTTTTCCAAACTTATTTAACCAATCTGGAAGTTCAAATACATTCTTCTGTTCAAGGGGTACCGTCTGAAAATTGATAATGATAATATTATAACCAAATTTGTAGTTGTTCAACAAAGAAATAGAAACTTTTAATTTTATATTGTGGTACATCATCTTAAATTGCATAGCCTTACTTACCACAAGAAATAAGAACAAAAAGAGTGGCATTGCACCAGGAGGAGCAAATACTATTTTAGGCTATTTAAGGCCATGGTTTTTAATCATTATATTATGATAAGGGCAAAGGAGTTGAATTGTTTTAAATCATTACATTACCAGACCCTGACAGTTGGACTGGGTGTAGACCAAGACCAAACCCAATATTGTTGAATTCCTTTGAAGTCTCTATTACTCTTTCAAAGTCAAGATAATGCATTCCAACAGTAATAATGTATATTTGCTGATTGAGACAATCAAATGCCACCTTCTCTAAATCTTCTCCAAAGGATGGGTCAGTCATATGTGCATGACAATCGATATATTTCATGACTTTCTAGGGACAGAATGATTATTAATTTAGAACATAATTGAATCAAAAAGAAATCTTTCTTCAAGTCATCAATCTGCACAACTTTCATCCAACATAACATTTTTAACTTATAACACACCACATATATTGAATTAATTGACTGAGAAAGTTGTGCAACATTGACCCAACTACTTCATTCCTCATTGTCCCCATCCTATATCTTCAAGGGAATTTTAACATTGTGTGACCACAAACAAAGATTTTAGATTATCTCAAAAGCCTCTTGACATAAACAGCTATTCGAGTAACTTAAGCATTTAATTGGGCTAATATATGAGTAGGCTGTGATTTACCACATGTTAAATGTCCATGTTTGATCAAATGTAATTCTAAATGTAAATCTTCAAAAATTATATTTTTTGCATTTTGCAATTGCTTGTTAAAACTTATCAATAAATTTAATTCAATTGTCTATGGATGATAAACCCTTCCAAGCGACGCGCACCGGTCAGTCATGTCAGTGCTTGCTTTACCAGGGTAAATGGATTTTTTGCCCTAACCAGGACTCTGGTTACGCATACGAAGTGCGCGGCGCGGCAAGGGCTTAAACCTTCCTAAGCCCCCATAGGTGTAGATGGATTTCACCCATCCCTAGCGCCCAACACTCGGAAATTTGGAGGGCCGTCGTGTTGCAGACTCCCGCGCGGCGGAAAAAAATGGCGCGCGGCGGAGGGTAGGGTAACATCCTACTACCATAGGTGTGTGTACGCGCCGCGCGCTTCCCTGGAGAAGCGCGCCGCGCGAGCTACACATGTATATACGTGTTTAGCAAGCTTAAACCGTGGGTTTAGCGCTTGCCACGCCGCGCACTTTGTGCTCGTAACCAGGGTCCTGGTTAGTAGTAGGATTTTACCCTACCCTCCGCCGCGCGCCATTTTTTCCGCGTGGAGACGGGGAGTCTGCAACACGACCCTCCAAATTTCCGAGTGTTGCGTGCTAGGGATGGGTGAAATCCATCTAATCTACCTTGTTAGGGCAACCTTGGTTTGGTAGGATGTCAAAAGTGAGTATTTTCAAATTTCAAAATTCGTATACATAAACCAGTTGATGGTCCATTGGTCCGTTGGTGTTTAAATGGTATTTAGTCTGGCTTAGTGGCTTGTGATTGAAAGATCTAGGGTTCAATTCCCTCCCATTCTTGTCAGACCCTCTCGAGAATGACAGGGAGGCGTTGTTTCTCAGCTTCGCAGGTGGCGTCAGTGGGCCATACATCGTACGACAACGCCATTCCCACTGAGCTAAGGGTGAAGATACTTTGGTATGTAGCCACACCATTGACTCAGCTGAGCATACAGGAAACTGCAGGAGGGTTAAATGAGGAGCTGCCCATTGCAGCAAAGTTTCAGGCAAATTACATTACATTACATTACATTATGAAGGATGGATTACACTTCCTTGATTATTTGGATCCTCTGATTCCTGCCATTCAAAAATGAATATAAAAACTGAAAACATAACTACCAAGTTTCAGGGGCCTAACTCACTAACTCAAAAACTGTTGGAGGAATTTGGATTTAAAGTCAAAATTTGGCATAATCCACGAATTTTGCAAGTTCACCTGAATTCGCCGCGAATTCGCCGCGAATTCAAGTGAATTCAGGTGAATTCAGGTGAATTCGCGGCGGAGTTCGCCAAAAAAAATTTTTGGCGGACTCCGCCGGACTCCGCCGGACTCCGCCGGAGTCCGCCGCGGACTCCGGCGAATTCACTTGAATTCACCTGAATTCGCCGCGAATACACGCGTATTCGGTGTACTAGTTCGCCAATTTTTCAGTTCACCCAGGTGAACTGCCAGTTCGCGGCGAATTCGCGGCGAACTAGTTCGCCTGAATTCAGATGGCGGAGTCCGCCGCAGTCCGCCTGAGTTCGCCGGAGGGAAACATTCCCAAAAGCCCAAATCAGTACGAATTGAACTTGTCTGACGTCGTCAGACCTATTATTTCAAATTTTCAAATTTATTTATTTTTTGAGCCACCACTGCTAATCGGCACTGATTGATCGCCAATCGGCGCTGATCGCCAATCAGCGCCTATCGGCGGTGAATCGGCGCCGATTGCAAAGTCAACATATGCTCTGCGCCCGAGTACCCTGAAGCAATACAAATTAAAGGGAGTTTGGAGTGCCACCAATGGTTCTATTGGCAACAATGTCGATGCTGATTGTCACAAATCGTGACAATCAGTATCAACATTGCTGCTAATGGAACCATTGGCTACGGCTTATGACTCCCATAGCAACCGCACGACTTCCCATAGCAACCAGTCTTAAAAATGAGGAGTTTTCAGCGAAGCTTCGGCTTATGACTCCCATAGCAACCGTACGACTACCCATAGCAACCAGTCTAAAAACTGAGAAATTTTAAAAGAAGCTTCGGCTTATGACTCCCATAGCAACCGTACGAATACCCATAGCAACCAGCCTAAAAACTGAGGAATTTTAAGCGAAGCTTCGGCTTATGACTCCCATAGCAACCGTACGACTACCCATAGCAACCAGTCTAAAAACTGAGGACTTTTAAGCGAAGCTTCGGCTTATGACTCCCATAGCAACCGTACGACTACCCATAGCAACCAGTCTTAAAACTGAGGAGTTTTAAGCGAAGCTTCGGCTTATGACTCCCATAGCAACCGTACGACTACCCATAGCAACCAGCCTAAAACTGAGTAGTTTTAAGCGAAGCTTCGGCTTATGACTCCCATAGCAACCGTACGAATACCCATTTAACCCCGTTAGAAAAGCATTGGAATTAGTCGATTTTAGCCGGAAATTAGTCGAAAAGTGCCTCTAAATCAAAACGAAAACTTTAGTCACTGGGGTCACGAGGGTCTGTCATCGGCCGACAACATTGACCTATTGAACTGTGCTGTAAGTGTAACGGTGATAATGTGTCGTAACAGTGGTACTGTGTCGTGGGTTACTGTATGAGTATCGTAACGGTTCTACTGTGTCGTAACGGTGTTACTGTATCGTAACAGTTCTACTGTCGTAACGCCAACGGTGTTTCTGAGTCGTAACGGTGTCATGTTACTGTGTCGGACTGTGTCGTAATGGTGTGACTGTGTCGTAGCCTTACTGTAAGTGTATCGTGAAACTGATAAAGTGCTAAAGTGCTAAACTGATAAAGTACATACATGTACTCAATACTCATGTACGCGAGGAATTACCATAAAAAACGTCACCTGCACGACCAGGAGGAATTATATTATCTTTAAGTTTAAGGTTAGGTTTTTTTGGTTAAGGATTTGTTAGGTTTAGGGTAAGGATTAATTAGGTTATGTTTTTGGTTAGGGCAAAGGTTAGGTTTAGGATACAAAAAATTGACCTTTAGATCTGTGACGTCACTCAGAGCCGTTTATACAAGGGAGACATACCTGTAAACGGCTCCTAGTGACGTCATTGCCTGACGTCGTCAGGGGGTCAGGCAACACCTGACAATGACGTCACAGATCTTAATGCCAATTTTTTCTTGTGTCCTAACCAAAACCCTAACCCTTACCCTAAGCTAAGGGTCACGCATATGGTAGACATTGTGAATCGCATCTTAGTCTCACATAAGCGTCCCAGACGTGACAGAGTTCCTTCAAAGTTCAGGTGAATTCGCCGCGCGCGAACTGAGTTCACCTGAGTTCGCCCAAGTTCGCCCAAGTTCACCTGAGTTCGCCGCGAATTCGCGGCGGACATCAGTTCGCCGCGAATTCGCGGCGAACTTGTTCGCCTGGGTGAACTGGAAAATTGGCGAACTAGTACACCGAATACGCGTGTATTCGCGGCGAATTAGGTGAATTAGGTGAATTCGCCAGAGTCCGCGGCGGACTCCGCGGATTCCGGCGGAGTCCGCCAAAAAATTTTTTTGGCGAACTCCGCCGCGAATTCACCTGAATTCACCTGAATTCACTTGAATTCGCGGCGAATTCGCGGCGAATTCAGGTGTACTTGCAAAAATCGTGGATTATGCCCAAAATTTGGCAAATCACAGTTCATCTGTTCACTGCAATAACAGGCGAACTTTTGAAATATTTTCACCTGGTGGCTGGCATTCTCCTCCATCAGAAACAAGAAAAAAACGACCTCAGACATGTAGACATGAGACACCCCCTGGTCCCCCTATAACCCAAGAGAAGTTCTGCTATTCTGGGAAAAGGATACACCAATACTGACATATTAAGACGCAAGAAAATGTTAAAAGGGTAGTTTGGGGGCAGAGTATAGCTATACAGAGAAGCGTAGATCAATGAACTCACGATAGTTTTATTCAAGAATATAAAACTATAAAGTGAATATTTAATAAAACTGCTGTCTTTCATTGAAAGTAACAATTATGATTCAAGCCAAATAACTACTCCACAATATCAACTGACAGTTTCGATTCATAACTTTAAGATTGACTTTATGAAAAGCTATGAATCATCTTCAGGATCTCCGAGGAGCAGCCTCAACACATCCTGAGATAATTAAAGTGAATATGAATAAATAAAGTGAATATGAATGTTAAAACCAATCAATGAACTCACTCAGTGAATTGTGATCAGTGAAAGTGAACTCTGAACTCTCTCACAAATATAAATACCAATCTGAATCTGTAAAACCAGATTCCACACAATAATATATTCAATAAATATCAAATCACACGCAATATGGTTGTTGACACAATTTGGTTGAAGTCTATTCTTCAGATAGAATAAGTTAGGTTGATTCACTTGGAGTACAAGTAACTTCTCCAAGGATAGTTTAATGTAGGGTAATAGTACACTCAGGTGCACTAACAATTCCAAGGTGGTTATCTTCTCAGATACACAAATAACTGATATCTAAGAATCAATGATAAACTCAATCCAATTAGGATTCCATGTCAGGATGATGGATATGAGAATGGTAGGAATGAGATAAGTAGTAAACGTTGAATTAGAACTACCGAAGCAAATTGATAAACAGGTTGTAGTTATCAATCCAATCTTTAGTGTTGCTAGTAGATTCACTGTTGAGTATCTTTAGTTCTGTAGGTAGTGTGCCACACAACAATATAAAAAAACCTGGGTAGGTAAAAGTATATCAATAAACTTGATATCATAAACTCATTATAGAATCAGTGTTGTTATTCTATAACAAATACCCTCTATCTTGAACAGATCTCTGAATCAACGAACTTTCACTTACCACTTGAAAGACAGCCACTCCGATACTGGTAACAGTCACTTAGTCCCTGATCTTCACCCTAGTAGCACACGACGATCCCCTTACTGCCTGCCAGGTACGTCCGCAACTTCTTCTGACAGCAGGCTCAGATCCGACTGTACTCACTTAGTACCTCGACTTCACCCAAGCCTGTTCACCACGTCATCTAGCTTCTCTCACAGTGGTTTCCGGTCATGTCACTATCAAGAGATAGAAGGGGTAATTCAGAGATAAAAATCATATATCAATTCAAGTCATAAAATGGTAACTTGAAGTCAGGAATATTAACAGAAAACGCACCAATCACCATGTAGAGGGGCTTGCCACCCTCTCGCAACATTAAGTTATAATGACTCTGTATTACATAGTTACTGTAACAGAGGTCGGCGCACCTGGGCTATGTTTAAAAATTGGGTGGTTTATTGGGATAAGGAAAGGAATTGATTTGATTTGATTTTTATTATGTATTGAAAATGTTGATAAAAAATAAATTTTGTTTCCTTAAAATTTTGTTTCCTTATTGATTACAATAATGATAACATATAAAGCTAAATGATGTATCCATGTAATTCATGACAATCCTGAATAAAAGTATAAACAATACAGTACAACAAACAATTAAAAGTGCAGACATACAATTGTAACATACAGCAAATGTGATGTGAAGTCACAAATCTGCTGTTTCAGATATTTTTTGGTTCAGCTGGGCTGAGGTAAATGCATTCATTCCTCATATAAGAACCTTGCCCAATATATGTGCTGGTCCCTGATAAAATTACCCAGCCCTCATAATGATACACCTTTTTTCTTAAACTCGTTAGCTCCATTACAGCATTAGGGAGATGTTTCTCTATTTTCTGAATTTGATCATTCTTTACTAATGTACCTTCTTCTTCTTCTTCTTTACTAATGTACTGAATAGATTTGTTAGTAGCTGAGTCACTAATGGAGTTGAAGGCTCAATAAGTTTAACCTTATTGAATGAAAGAATGAATATGAGTGTCATATGGTAGGAGTTGAAATCTGCATCCCCGGTTGGAATAAAGGTCGAGTTGGTTGCCAATCCTGTGCGAGCGAAGCGAGCACTGTAGCCATTGGTTGTGAGCGAGGTGCTGCGAAGCGGCGCCGAGCGAGCTACGGCAGGGGTCTGGGGGCGCAGCCCCCAGCGGGGTCCAGGGGCTGAGCCCCTGGTGCTAAAATCGTATATTTTTGCTTTTTTGGGCCTTTTTCCTTCATCTGAGCGCGAAAATATCCGAAATTTGGACTCTGTATTTCTTTAAAAAATGTCTGAAGTTTGTCAGTCATGTACGGCCAGAAATTCAATGAAATTGTAAAATTAGTTGAGTCCTCATTAATAATTTATCTCAAAGTCTAAACAAACAAAATTGATACATACAAGGAGATTCAGGATGTCAACTCTATGATTTAGTGCTCTAGATGCTAGAGCTCTAGTGCAGGTAGCTGATATTGGTACGAGAGGCTATATATAATAATCATTTTAATCAAATTGTTTACTTGCTAGAAGTGGCCCACTCTTTGAAACTAAATTGAACAGACTGGGATCATGCCGGCTGGAAGTGCAACCACCGCTTTAGAGAGCTTGCAAGTTGCTGCTCTCAGCAGTAGTGTTTTACTACAGCTCACCCTCGTCCCTCACAATAATCTAATCAGCTGCAACCAGGATTGCAACCAGGATTGCGAGAGAGCCTCCAGGATTGTAAGCGGAGCTTACAATCCTCCGAAAATAGTGACAAGTTTGGTTGCTCTGGTTGCGCTAGCATCGGCTAGCATCGAATACAGGATATATGCTGGATATTATGAGGGAAGTAGATAGACTACGCATATCCCTTCAGCTGTAGTAATTATTAAGGTGGCAAGGTATAATATCATGATATCTTAATATGAATGACACCAACATAGTAGGTACATTATTCAGTGTTTCTAAATTCTGACTGGGGCAAAGAATAAAATGGGGATTTTATGCATTGCATACTGATAGTACAACGAGTAGCGAACAATAATTATTGCACGTTTCACTCAGCATAAACTATAAATTTCTATTTCGCACCTAATTTTAAGTTGTTAAATTCTGAAATTTTATGGTTGCTTTATCAAATAATGTTGCCCAGTTAGGATTGCCAGGATTGCAGGATATTCCAACCGGGTCTGCATCTGAAATACTATTTAAGTATTAAACTCAAGAAAGTTTTCAATTTTAATTTCTAACCTTCAATAATGCATAATATTTTAGTGCTGAGGGTTTTTTAATTTTTAACCTTAATTCATATTATTGAATTATTGACTTGGGCACGTCATTTCATTTATGCAGCCTGACCTTGGCAAGTCACTAAAATGCAACTTTATTCTGTGAATATGTTCAGTTTAAACCTACAGTATGTACTATTTTAAGAGGGTACACATTATTTATGTCTGAGAAAAAAACAATTTTGGCCTCTTCTGATATGGTATTACATATATGTATAGATAGTCCTTTGGGGGTGGCCCTTTCAACAGTCTTAATGATTGCCTTGGTGCTTTCCCTCAGCACAACCAGAGAAGCCTTCTTTATAATTAGAAGCAGTATATATTTTATCCAATTGTGCTGTAAAACATAAACTTTGTGCTCTTGAAGTTTTAGAACTCATAGCTTGGCACAGTAGGTGAAGCCATGTCTGCCATGTTAAGAAGATCACAGTGGAGTCATGCTCAGCAGGAGAAGCTGAGGGCTGACAACAGAAGAAGAGAGGAATTCATTGAGGACAACAACCGGATGCTCAAAACAGAGGCAATGATCAATGCTAACATCATTGCTGAAGAAAAGGTGGACAGCAAGATTTTACTGAGGAGAAAACAAAGAGAGACACATGAACTTGAGATGAACCAAGCTCTCCAAGAGGTGATTAGTTTTTCAGATACAAAATTATTTTACTTTGCTGTTGTGCTTCAAACTGAAAAAGTTTTGTAGGTATAGTTAGAATTCTTACCAATTTGTGACAAGATTCAAAATTTCCAAATTATTCATTTTAATGTGGCACTAACAATTTTATCCATAATCATCCCCTATATGTACATATATAATGTAGTTGTCCTCTGCTTGCAGAGCTTAATAGTTGAAGAGAAGTGAAGTGCTTTTGTTACCTACATATCTATTACCTATTTCTGTAAATCAAGTAGACGTAAAGTCTTATCACGAATGTGTGAATATGGTGTCTATCATAGCAAAACAGCACATTTTTATCACCTGGAACTATTTTCAGAGCCAGAAAGCTAAGGAGGAGCGAGAACAGCAGCTTCGTCAGGAAGAAGAGCTTGC
The DNA here is from genome assembly GCA_011033025.1 of Beroe forskalii. Classification (NCBI taxonomy): domain Eukaryota; kingdom Metazoa; phylum Ctenophora; class Nuda; order Beroida; family Beroidae; genus Beroe; species Beroe forskalii. Next base: position 122,742 of record WFMF01000468.1, read on the forward strand.
CCAGGAAATGGCTCGGCTCCGAACTAAGGAGATGCAGGATGGTAAACTCCGACAGCAAATCAGAGAAACGAGTCTAGAAATCAGGGAGCTAGAAGCAAAACTCAAAGCAGGGTACATGAACAAGGAACGAGCTGCTCAACTCGCTGAAAAGGAAGCAAGGAGGAACGAGGAGATGGTGAGCAGGGGTAGGAGGTTCTAAGGGGGGATTCAGTGGGGGTTGGACTATTGAGGGACAACTCTAGAAACTTAGTGTTTGATGGTTGTTGATTTTTTATCTACATTTGTTGTCTGCATGTTGTTCTAAATTTAATGAAACTGATTTACAGTTCTCTGTTTCCTGTTTCTTAAGCCATCCCCTCGCAGTATTACGAAGAACAGTTGGCTCAGACCCTGCAAGACGAGTGGAACAGAGCTCAGGAGCTGGAGAGAGAACAAGAGAGACTCAAGTTAGTGAAACAGCCCCAGAGAGTTTTATCTGATCGAGGAACCAAAGTTTAATGATTGTTAATTCACAAGTTCACAGTTCACTTTTACCCCGTCCATCTTTTCGCAGAAAGGAAATTCATTTCATTGTGGTTTATTGTGGATTATTTTATCTGATTTACATTTAACATTGATTCACTGTAACCCTTTAGCCTAGCTTGGTGTATTAACCAATAACCAGGGCCATTACTCATGTATCTTAATAACCATTGTCCCCCTCGTCAGGTGGGAGTCGAGTAAGATGTATCAGCAGCAACTGGAATACCAGCTCGCAGAGCAAGAGGACGCCAAGAGGGCTGCATACGAAGACTTCCTCAGAGAGAAGCTTCTCATTGACGAGATAGTGAGGAAGATATTCGATGAGGACCTCAGGGAACAGGAGGAACGACTCAACAAACAGAAACAGGTGGAGTGCATGTTGGGATATGTTCATAATTCATGGGATATTTCGTTAACTTAGCTAGTAGTGCTTTCAAGAATCCCACACCCCTCAAATAAATTTGAAATCCAGAAAAATCAATCCAAATTATCCCACAGTTGACATATAATCGCATAACTCCTCGATTTCTCTCAGACTCGAGCGTACATAGAGGAATTCAAGAAAGCTCGTGAGATGTGGAAGGAGAACGAGCGTCTACAGCAAGCCGAGGAGAACCGCCGGATTCTGGAGTTCGCAGAGCAGCAGCAGTCTCGGGAGAGCGAGAGGATGGCTGTCAGGAGAGCTGAAGAGGAGGCCAAGGACCAAGTTAGGAACCAGCTGGCTGACAAGCTGGCCCAGCAACACAAGGAGGCAGAGGAGCTACAGCAGTAAGTGGAGTGATTTGTTTTTAGATTATATGGAGAGCAGTTGATTGAGGAGATTGCGAGATAGGGTTATGATCGAGTATCTAAGGAGTTTGTGGAGAGGGTGTGAAATGAGAATTTTCCATTGTCTTGGATTGTGAAGGTAATTCAACTCACGGACTCAGTATTTCATTTCTTCCTTTTCAGGATTCGAGATGAATTGGCTTGGGAAGAGGACGAAGAACAGAACAGACTGCGTGCTAAGGTAAGTTACGTCAAAATTAAGGCTGTACCTGTAATCTCTATATCTAGGGTTGGATGATGTAGCGAGGCTTGCCCGTTATACCTTGTTGAACATTTGACTTTGTTCTACTTCATCACATTGGTTAGAGTGTGTGTAGCGGTTACACTAACTGTGAAATCTGTCATGCATCAAATTAGTTCTCTCTGTGATCGCTAACATTTTCAAATCAATGACAAATCAAGTCCTGTGTCACTGTACACTGTGTCGTATTTTCCAGAATGAGAAAACCCGAAATTTTGATAATTAGGTTACTAGTTGAGAAGAATGTGCTCGAGTGATCAAAAAGGGAATAATGCGATTAAGTTGGCACATGACAGTATGACCTTATGACGAAGCCCGCCGCAGTTCTGCGGCAAAATATGCTGGATCGAGGAAATTTATGATCGTTACACTTACAATTTCAAGAGGAAATTTGAATTCAATTTGATGGTAAACGAGTTTAGATTCCAACATAATCAAATAAGAGTGGTTATACTTATTTGACAAAAAAGAAATATAAGTAATCTGAAAGATAATTCCTGAAACTCGCTGAAAGTATATAATATGAAGAAACGAATGTATGAATTACTCCACAGAGAGTGTCAAAATTCCTAATTAGGAGTACTTTATTGGCCTTTATTTAGCCGGCCTTTTTTTAACCGGCCCTTTTTTTAACCGGCCCTAATGGACAAAAATCTAATCATTTTTGAACTGTTTTAGCCGTCCTCTTGGACAAAAATTTTTCTAGTGTTCACCAGATCAAGGATTTTACGCTCTAAAATGGCCATTAAAACCCATTTAGACTTAATCAATTGCACCAAAAGACCCAAATCCAGATCTGATATGATGATTCAGGTTATTAATAACGTGTTATAAAATGACGTTCAAGAGAATTTGAGACTGCATTCATTTCACCTAAGTTAACTGGCCTTTAATTTGACCGGCCCCACTTTAACCGGCATTTTTTAACCGGCCCTTTGGAAAAGTCATTTTTGTCCTTAAGGGCCGGTTAAATAAGGGCCAATAAGGTATTTGTTTAAAAGTTGACCAAATTCAACTTTTAAACAAATACTCCTAATTATTTGACGAACAAATGATTTCTGAACCTCCCTATTCCTGGTATATATCGAGAGAAAAGTCTCTTAACGCTTGATTAATTTACTTATTTAAGGCGTTAATTAAGTTTCCCTAGTTAAGTTCAGTCCTCTAAATAATGACGCGCGTTTTCGTGTCTCGCTGAACCATTCTCTGTGGTGTGCAGGTGCTATCTGTTCTGATACGTCATCAACACTAGACTCAGCTGCTGTAACCCTCGCTCGTATGCCGTATTTCACATGCCGTTCATCATGGGTAATCAAGAAGAGTATGTCGCTCCGATCAGCTTCTCTAACCTCGACCAGGGTGTCGAGGTTAGAGATTCACCAGATCACCAGAGCCCACCAGAGCCCACCAGAGCCTGCCTAGGAAGTGAGGGAGCTCCTCTGAAACAACTCCAATGCACTCTCTGAGGCACTGTTTGCCAAACAGTGATCCGCAGTAAACTCTGACACACGCCGTTTTGTGAAGTAGAAGAGCTTATATATATAATAACTCTTCCTGACTGAATTGCTGCCTTGAGCTTCTGTGAGTCCTTGTTATAGGAGGCTGTCTTACGCTCTAAAGACCGGACGAGCTCCTGGGCTTTTAACCGGTTGTTGAAGATCTGCTTTTCTAACCTCTCAGATTCCCTGACGTGCTCGGGTTTGAGAATGTCCAGTTCTTCCAGTATGTTATTACTGGAATCGCTGGAACTGGGTCTGATAGGTACAGCTGTTCTCTGGAACTTTGCCCCCCCTCCCTCGAGTGCTGTGGCGGGTAGGGTTGGGAGTTCTGCGGTGATCTGCTAGAGGTGGGGAGCTCCGGAATTGGGCATGGGGAACTGGGGATTATTACGTCCATTGGCAACTCCACGCAGGTTTCATCGAGTGTAGAGTACCTGTCTTCCTCTGTACACGCGTTATCGTGCGCAGAGCTCCCTGCAGCCGCCGCTGCACCCGGGAGATCGAGTGCAGAGGTGGCTACGCCCAAGATCATATTGACGTTCTTGGGTGGCTTCAATAGCCTCAAACCCCCTTCCCGCTGAGCACACCTTCAAAGAACTTGACAAGGTTCTTAGTCTGTTCCATGTAGACGGCATACAATCTTACCTTGCAGTCCCTGAGGTCCACCCCCCCTCCCCCCGTGGTCGTAGTTAAGGTCGCTGGTGGTGTCCAGACCTGCAACCTCGTTCCAGAGCTTCAGGAAGGGTTTGTCATTTGTGATGGCAGTCCAGTATAGCGCTCTCGTCCATTCGCACGGGGGGTTGTGCATGTGTCTGAGGTTCCTCATCACGACATCAGGAGTGTTTCTGAGCGCTGCGCTGGTTTTGGCGGCTGTAATCAGGTGTGTGTTGTACGCTGGTCCTGCCGCCATGAGGCGCCGGAGCTCTTCGTTAACACCCTGGCAACCTGCTCTCCTGAAAAGGAAAATTCACTGTATTGTAAGGAATTATACTGGAGAGATTGGAGACGTTTATGTCATATACTATGTCCCGTTTAAGTTCGTAAATTTTAAGGTTACATTTTCATTCTTAAAAATTGACTTATGGACAAATTTCACACATCATTTCAGAACAAAATGATGAACATTTATGGTAAATTAACTTCTATAACCGTTGTTATCGACACAACTTGTCCATCGCCTCTCAACTTAAGGCCTCAAATGGGCAAAATTACCCCTTTGTAGTTTCTTGAATCCCAACATTACTGCTCGTTCCAGGAGAGTCATAGTGGTAAACGGCTTTTGTTTTCCATTGAAGATGTTTCTTGTGAGTGTCAGCGATTGCCAGAAATCAACGGGAGTCAAATCTTGGGAGTAGGGAGGTCATGACACGAAGATGTGTTTCCTTACTGCTCTCCTTCGAGAATGCATGTCAATAATGGCTCAATTTTTGAGAGCCATTTGAGGTGTTCAACTAACTTGCATGAACCATGATGACTTCAGCATGTGTTTCTGCATCAGCTGACGCAAAAACCACGACAGATAATCATAGTGAATATGCCCGTTAACCTTGTTGTGGGAGCCATTTTCGTGGAATGATTAAGGAAAATGAAGATTTTGGGGCTAAAAGCGCCTCAAACCATGACTTCAATAGGTGTTAACCGACTTCCAAGAGGCTGAACAGTGTCCCTGTTAAACCTCCAAGAATATTGATGCCAATTCTGGGATATCCCATGACTGTAGAACCATGATTTGCCGGGAAACAAACTTAAGGTAATATGCGCTATTCTCTAAGCACACCCCTACAGGCTGCGAACTAGGCCATCCTCTGCTTGTCTTTCAATCAGATTTGAAATTTTGCCTCATGGGATTCCATCAGTATTCTCAGACGAACAATCGTAGAAATTTTCAACTCCAATAAATGATGTTTGGTTGATGTTTTTTGAAGTTACGGGAGCTGGGTTATTTGAAACAAGGTTTGCACACTTTTCACCTCAGCTTCTTTGATCGATGATTCCCGTCGTTTCCGCTGTCACGAGCAGTTCCAGGGTCACAGAATATTTCGTTGATACACTGGAGAGTACCAAGGGTAGGTAAAATTTTGGTGCGGTATCCAGGTTGCTTCCTGAACGACCATTGAATCTTTCAAAGTGATGACCTCAAATGCAAGTTTCAATAACATGTATTTTTCACACTTCCAGTCAACGTGAAGAAATATGGACTCAAACTTCTGAAAACCAAATCAGGCCAAGATATGCCTAAATGTTCATCTATTTACTCCAATCTACAGAACCATTTAGGGTTTTATCTCTATTGCAATAGATGCAGAGTGTATTTAAAATTTACGAACTTAAACGGGACACACTATACGTATTCGCTGGTTTATCAGTGACGTCTCCCGAGGAAGCATTGTGAAGTTCTGTGATACTTAAAGGGATGGTATAGTTTTGGGCCCAAAAATAGATTTTGTTCATTTTAGCCTGAATGTTACCGAAATATCATATAAACAAGTATGTGATATGTTTCATTCCACAATATGCGCCCTGTGACCACTAATTAATAGATTTGTAACGGAAAATTTATCATACATTATACATAACCGCAAGCCGAGAAGGCATAGGGTCCACCTTTCAATATAGCCTAAGGTGATATCGCGCTCATTAATTGCATCATTGTGGCGGAACCACAAATGTGTATACAAAAAAAATAATATTCGGTATGTCCATAATTAATTGGAGAACCATAATCCATACATAATTATTGTCAAAAACCAATGAGTTGCACATGATAACCTCATAACATCCATGTGCCTTTTCAGGGCAAATATTACAGCCTTAATTGAGTTATTACAGGGCGTGTTTGTACAAACAAACGTTTAGAACCTTATTAGAGGTCATGAAGTAGCTATTTTTACCGGAATAAGATAAAATTAGAAATTTGCATCTGAAAACTTTACCATCCCTTTAAATGTATGCATATGGAATTATGCATAAAAGCACTTTCGCTGTTAGTAGTCGACATGTTATTGTCCTTAGTTGAAGTGATCATACCTAGTGCTCGGGGACGAATCATCAGGTTATCCAATAATTTTTCAAAGGATTCAACGATATGAAGCGGAGCTTAGATATCGTTGTGTAATAGAAAGATAGAAGAATGTTTTCATGACTTACTTCTTCCTCCAGCCAGCTCTCCAAATTAGTGTTGACCATGACAGATGGTAGTATTACATACGAACAATTGTGTTCAAAAAGCATCATCTAGGGGAAGTCAAATTTAATGAAGAAGGCAAATAGAACAGTAGTGAACTAGTGGGAGATTGGGAAATGGAAAGAAGAGGAAATGCAGTTAATCTAATATGAAGGAAATATGCTAGAGGGAGAGAAGTTAACTGTCAATCCAAATAAAGGAGTAAAGGGTAGAATAAACAGGAAATGCAGGCATTAATTGGCAGGAAAACTGAAAAGAAACTTTGAAATTCATACTCAAGTTTTTAGATATTTCTAGAAATTCTTAGAAATTCGTGATCACCAACTGCACACGCAGCACACCATCCCAATCACTCATCTATCATCATCTGAAGGTGATTGACAGAAAATTCTACCATAGAAAATCTCTCACGCCAGGAATTTTGTATCTCTATGGAATAAATTATTAACGTAACAAGTGATTATGCAGCATTATTATAGCACTCACCACTTTCACAACTTAACGTTGGGCCAGAACACCTGCTGATTTGTGGAGAAGGTGTTCGGGCATTATTGTCACAAAATCGTCACAATTTTTACATGAAGCCGGTTGAGGTTTATTGAGATTTATGTCACAATTTTTACAAGAACTTTATATGAATTCCGTCTGATTCCGTTAATTAAAGTGTCACCATGTCTGTACCGCTGGAGCCTGGAGGGCTCTCTCCCTCTCTCTGTCTCCTCCCTCTCTTCGATCTGTGGCTTTTACTATGTCAAGTATTGGCATTATGATATGAATGTATGACGTCATATCACTGCGCCACAACATAAATACATGACACTTCTGCCCTTGGTTGGTAAAATGCAAGTGAAACTTGCATCAGTTTTGTATTTTCTCGGAAACAGCGTTACGTATCGGCTTGCTTGTGTTGAGCTACGTACGCGCTGACTGGTAATCTTTGTGACATTTTTGAGCTCGAACATCTACTGGATTTGTGCGCGCGGTGCTATATTATGTAGCGCGCGGAGCTAAAACAGCGGTAATGGCGAGCATTATCACGTATGTATTTACGTTGTATTGTTGTTATGGTAACAAATTTCCTTTTGTTTGAATCCGGCCTGCCAAGAGCATTTCATTTAGATCACAGGCTACAATTACTACAGATCATATTGTTTACTTTGAGCCATATGCATTTCACTACATGGTATGAAATATGAGGAGACCGCTATTCACTTTGTGAGTCTGCGATGTGATGAAAAGTTAGCGATCTAAATTCCATCCTCCCACAGGCTGAGCACGAACGACAGATCAGAATGCGACTCGAACTCCAAGAGGTCGAGAGACAGCAACTGCAAATCAAGGCGGCCAAGAGACAGGCAGAAAAGCAGGAGGACGACCAATTCCGACAAGAGGTATTTCCCAAATTCCTAAGTCTGTAACCATTTGGTTCTTTCGAAAGTGGGACTTTTTTCTGATTGACTATAATACATACTTTTGAATTGAATAGTGACCAATTTCTAACATTTTGCTTTCCTTAAGATGCTCGCAAAGTTCGCTGAAGATGACAGAATCGAACAGATGAACGCTCAAAAGCGCCGAATGAAGCAGCTCGAACACAAACGTGCAGTCGAAGCCTTGATAGAAGACAGACGAAAACAATTCGAAGCCGAAAAGGTTTGTTTTTGAAATCCCCCTGTTCTTTTGATGATCAATACTCTCTTAATGAATTGTCTTCTTTGCCATATAGAAAAGTTCTACTTCCAATGATTTAAATCTCTCATAGAATCTGAAGCTGTAAGGGTTTCCTTCCACATTTGATCCCTCTCATTATTTCGCTTATTTATACTAGTCGGTTCCCGTCCTACGGACGGCGAATGATGGCAGCCGCATGAGCTAACGGCCACATGTCCCTTTGACAGTTATTTTACCGTGCGAGTTTGGAGGGGAAATTCGAAACTTTAATTTCTGCAAAAGAAAGCTTCCACGCCCCCCAACGGTAACCCAATATTGCCGACAATATTCTCAAAACCTTTACTCATCAGAAGCATCTCGAAAGCAAAAGAATTTCGAAAAATTCTAAACTTTAATTTTGGCGAAAAAAAGGGCGTGGTGTCCAAGGCCCCTCAGGGTGACCCAATAATTCGGACAAAATTTTAAAAATTTCTATTTATCATAAGCAACTCGATGGCGAAGCAATTTTGAAAAAATTCGAAAGTTTAATTTTGCGAAAAAGGGCGTGGCCTCCCACGCCCCTCAGGGTGACCCAATAATTCGGACAAAATTCTCAAAATTTTTATTCATTATAAGCAACTCGATGGCGAAGGAATTTTGAAAAAATTCGAAATTTTAATTTTTGCGGAAAAAAGGGCGTGGCCTCCCACACCCCTCAGAGTGACCCAATAATTCGGACAAAATTCTCAAAATTAATGCGCGCCGTACGCTGTACGGTGCTAGGAACTTTGATTAGCTGCTATTCATCTTTGTGATTTCTAATTTTCTTATGAGCTTACGGTGGGGAGGGAAATTGAGCGCCTGCATACGGGAACAGTGGACAACAATAATTGTGACAGCAGGCGCAATTCTTGTTATTTATTATAAGCAACTCGATGGCGAAGGAATTTTGAAAAAATTCGAAAGTTTAATTTTTGCGGAAAAAAGGGCGTGGCCCCCTATGCCCCTTAGGGTGGCCGAAAAAAAATTATCACTATTTTTCTGATTTATTATGAAGTTTTTGCAACATGATTAAAAAATAATTTTATGGCCTACTTGAAATTGCTAACGCCTGCCACATATATATATATGTTATGATCAGTTAAATGTCGTTTCATTTGAGTCCTGTTGAATTTTGAAACTATATATATATATATATATATATATATATATATATATATTAACAACACGCATTATATATAGTAAGATGTAAGCTGATTGTCGTTTCCACTTGATAAGCATTGCATTCTGCAGGCCAACGAAATGAACGAGATGGAGCAAGAACGACAAAGGCAGGCCATGAGACAGCAGATAATTGAGGAAGAGAGACAGAAGCTGCTGAAGGAGCATGCTACCAAACTACTTGGCTACATGCCAAAGGTAATGCCGAGTGTTTGTTGTCGGTGGGCTACTGCTGTTTTCCCGCTTCTATCTCTATTTCTTCAACTAAATACGATCACTCTGTTCCCCACGCTTTTGATTAAAATGATTCAATATTCATTACATGTGACCATGGGAATGATTTAAATTTCGCCTTTACAGGGTGTATTGCGTGACTCCAAAGACCTCTCCCTCTTCGACAATGAATTCAGAACAAATTTCGAGCCGAAGGAAGTTGACTTCTTCGACGAGAGAAATTGGTGAAAACCGCCTAAACAAACCTGTAACACACCACTTCATTTTAGTCGTTCTCCACCAGTGTGAATTTCCTGCTAATACTGGTATTTGTGTTTTTGATGCTGATGCTTACTTCTAAAAGTGTTTAATCGGTAGTACGATGTTAGAACTATAGTGATTAATCGATGAGCATTTACAGCTGTGGTTTTATCCTAAGGAAGCATATTATGAATATTTATGTATCAATGTGTGCTGATACCATATCATTGTACAATATTGATGCAGCAATGATTTTAAGTTCTTTCATCTGAGTTGTGAATATCAATAAAAGTTTGTCTGAAAAAGTCCTTGTTGGCTTGTTTGATCTTTTGATGTTTCTTAA
>WFMF01000469.1:0-132530 GCA_011033025.1 Beroe forskalii
AGCCCCAAAAATTCCAAATCGTTTTCCCAAATAGCCTACTATACAATTTCGCCTTAGCCCAACATACTTTGGCCAGCCTAATGATAAGTCGTAAGTTTTGACATGTCACTGTTTAAGTTTTCTTCTAAAACCAAAATCGATCTTCACCGTGCCTTAGAAAATCGCGTATATCCTCGTTGAAAAATCGAGATAGCCCAATGATCCGTATGATTTTCTGAAAAGCTCTTTAAATTTCCAACCAACGATTTTTCAACATTTCTGGAGCTATCTCCATTCCTTCTTGGTCAAAATGCGCACAAAGATGACCTATTTTCGCTAAACAAGCAAGAAAATTTCGCTGTTGATGACGTCATAATGACATCATAATGACGTCATCAGAACTTCTTTATAGCCAATTACCTACTCCTGTCTTAGATGAACAAAACATGACCCTGATCATGTCTCTACTATTTGTGATCTTGAGATATGGGTCAGTGAGCGCAGACTCCTTTAACATAACTTTGTTGCGCACGAATTTTCATACAGCGCGCGCTGATTCTAGATTAGCCACCTCGGCCATGAGCGATTTTTTTCAAAATTTTTTCAAAATTTTTTCAAAAATTTTTTCATTTTTTTTTTTTTTTTTTCTTAAATTTACTTTTTTTTAATTTTTTTTTTAACTCTAAAAATTTTTAGATGGTTTTTTATTTTACTTTAGTTTTATTTTGATTTTATTTTGATTTAATTTTGGTTTTACTTTTATTTTGTTTTATTTTGATTTTACTTTCATTTTCATTTCGTTTTCATTTTATTTTCATTTTATTTTCATTTTATTTTCATTTTATTTTCATTTTATTTTCATTTTATTTTCATTTTATTTTCATTTTATTTTCATTTTATTTTCATTTTATTTTCATTTTATTTTCATTTTAAAATGGTTTTATTTTACTTTGGTTTTACTTTGGATTTATTCTGGTTTTATTTTGATTTTACTTTTATTTTGATTTTACTTTCATTTTCATTTCGTTTTCATTTCGTTTTCATTTTAATTTGATTTTAAAATGGTTTTAATTCTATTTTACTTTGGTTTTATTTTGATTTTATTTTGATTTAATTTTGGTTTTACTTTGATTGTATTTTTATTTTTGATTTTCATTTTGATTTTTAAAATTTTCATTTCATTTTTATTTCATTTTCATTCTATACAATCAATCTATCAATGTTGAGGCACCGCGGAGGCACTGGCATGGTAATGTGTAGAAGCGAAAGATTTCTGCTCTGAAATTGGGTAAGAGAAAAATTATATATTAGCCGATCGTTAGATAGTTAGATGTTGGCATCATTCCAATTCCACAATTTATTCAAAATTAGAAATGCTTCATATCAAGCATGAGAAAGATTCAAAATTACTGAAAGCTGGAATGATTCAAGAAGTACACCAAGAAAAAGAAGATAGCTGCAAAAAATCATGAACGTGGCAGCACCCATAAAATTACATCTCAGCCATGCTAGCAGGAAAATAGCAATTCCTCATTAGGATATTGGGGAACAGACATTTCATCTCAGGACACTTTATCTCGCAATATGTCAGCTCTATGCAAAGATAAGGGTCTCGGTTAGGGTAAGGGTTTGGGTTTGGGTTAGGGTCAGGGTCAGGGTTAGGGTTTGGGTTAGAGACTAGAGTTATGGTTAGGCTCAGGACAGGGAGATGAAGTGTCCGGAGATAAAATGTCGTGAGATGAGATGTCGCCCACCCAGGATATTAGGTGAGTTTGAAGGCTCTTGAAAAAGTCAAGAGATATGCTGATATCACAGGCAAGGACCTTCACAGTACCTATCAACGATGTCTCTGATTAATAAAAGAATGTGAATGAAAGACATATAGCAAGTTATTTATAGTGATTAGATGTTGACATCATCCCAGTACTTTTTCTGAGTTTCACATAATTAGATAATTATCGAAATAGGTACTTCAAGAAAGTCTAAAATTATGACCGAAAATTACTGACAGCTTCATAAATCACAAATGAGATGAAGAATTAAGATCTGAGACGGGCAACGCCCTTACAGTCAAAATCAAAAACTCAGAAGAAAGATTAAAACCATGACTGAAAAGTTCTTAAAGATCATTCAAAACACTCGACATGGATTGAAGAAAGAATAAATTGATCTGAGACCGGTAACACCCTCACAGTCACAAGCAACAGCTAAAAAAAGATTAAAATTTTACTGAAAATGACTGAATTGATTCAAAACACTCGGCATGAAATGAAGAAATTAGAATGCCTAAAGATCTAAGAATGTCAACGCCCTCGCAAGCAACAGCTAATAAGAATCGAAAGATCAAAATCATGACTGAAAATTACTGAAAGATTCAAAGCAATCGACATGAAATGAAGAATTAGAAAGAATAAAAATCTGAGACCGGCAACGCTCTCACAAACATCAGCTCAGAGGAAAGATAAAAATTTTGACTGAAAATGACTGAAAGAGCGAAAGATTCAAAAGACTCGACATGAAATGAAGAAAGAATAAAGATCTGAGACTGGTAACGCCCTCACAAGCATCACCTCAGATTTCAGAAGAAAGATTAAAATTGTGACTGAAAATGACTGAAAGAGCAAAAGATTCAAAACACTCGACATGTAATGAAGAAAGAAGAAAGAACTGAGGCCGGCAACGCCCCCACAAGCAAAAGCCAAGAAAAAAGATTAAAATTATGACTGGAAATTACTGAAAGATTCAAAACTCTCGACATGAAGTGAAGAAAGAAGAAGATCGACAACGCCCTCACAAGCTAAAGTCCAGAAGAAAGATTAAAATCGTGACTGATAATAACTTAGAATTAATCAAAAGCTCATGACCGGCAACACCCACACACCGTAAGCAAGCATTGAACATTTAGCAAACACGAGGTGAGAATGTTCTGGAACAAGAGCGCTCGATTTTATGAGCGAGAAAAGATTCGATGTTCACGGAGGACAGCTACAAAATTTCAGTAAAACGCCCATAACTCCCGATCCAAAGCATCTTTTTCCACGATTCTTTTTTCAATTTATAGCTGAGAATGAGATCTTTCCAATGATGTAACATTTGACAAAAGTTTTTTCAATTAATTTCACTCAATTTGCCCAACCAGACAATTTTTTGCAATATTGGTGCGCGCGCGTCGTTTCGTAGCGCAATACGTTAGCTTATGATAATGACGTAGTACGCGCTCGACCAATCAGATTGTGCAGCACTTTCTGCTGCACACGATGTTATTTTTTCCCCTACCCTCGCGGAAGGCGCAAAGTCTGAAATATTGATACATAAATCACATGATACATTAAAATCACGAAAAATCTCAAAAGCCGAAATAGGAAATCGATGCTGAACCTTTCAGGTGAATAACTTTTATTAATTTAACTTATATATTATTCTTCTAAATGAACTAAAATTAGATTATCTCTAACCTTGTACACCTAGGTACTCTGCTAAGTTTTGGCAAGCCGTCGATCTCATCTTGTCGGTAAAGAGGCTGGATGTCCGGTCTCTTTACCCCTTCCATGTTGACTGCCTCCGTTCTTACCTGAAAAGGGGAAGGGGTAAAAGGGAAAGGGGTAAAAGGGGGGGTAAAAGGGGAAGGGGTATAAGGGGAAGGGGTAAAAGGGGAAGGGGTAAAAGGGGAGGGGGTATAAGGGGAAGGGGTAAAAAGGGAGGGGTAAAAGGGGAAGGGTAAAAAGGGAGGGGTAAAATGGGAGGGGTAAAAGGGGAGGGGTAAAAAGGAAGGGGTTTCAGGAGAGTTCAAGAATTGAAGCGAAAGGGGAGCTGGATAGGGTAAGAAGAGTAAAGGGTAGAAGTTATTACCCGAATAGTAATAAGTGAAAGGATTTCATTTTTAATCGATTTCAATGCCCAAAATTAATTCCCTAGGTACCAATCATGAGGTATTAATGAAAAGTTGTACGTAGCCATTGCATGCATATAAATTATTCAATATTCAATTAAATAACGCATAACTTATGATCATAATGAATGTATAGAATAAATGTATTGAATTTCTTAAACCAACCATGGAAAAATATCCCTAGAATTTAATGATAATTTGAGTCAAATTAGATTAAATTAAATCTTATAGATTTGTTTTGTGTTGTATCATAGGCGATGGAAAATAACTCTAAATGCTGTTGTATAAGATGCTTTAGCCTGAAAATAGACAATTGGGTTAATAAGTTAAACCTAATTGTAATCATGCGACTCTTATTCAACGACCCGATCCGTGAAATCATTAAACCCAACCAAGGACCATGGAACATTACAATACGCAACATTTCAATGTACCAGTTTTAAGCTATTATTGGGATACTGATGATGCAGTTATGTACTTGTTGCTATGGTGATAAACAGGACAATTAGAAGATATGAGCTTAAGTACTCTAAACGCCGTTTTTAAATACTGGGAAGAAAAATTAGATATGTATATTGTATAAGCTTAACAGTACTGAAACATTTAAGATGTACTCTCTCAAATTTTCAAGATAAAAAGTTACACGCAGTTAACAGAAATCAGAACCTTTGCGATCAGAACCTTAACGATTTGATTGATTTGAACGATGATGAATTAAACAACAATAAGTCCTTAAAACAGCATGAGGCCTGAAAGCGGGCCCAGCTGAAATAAAATAGAAAATTAGTCGTAAATTAAAGTGAACGCAACAAACCATAGGTAACTTTGATTTAACAAGTTTTTACCCAACGTTAATGCCAAGTTGAAGGAAACAAACCATAGGTAAGTTCTTGTAGAAAGCCTTGTTGGTTGAAACCAGTGTTCCAGTCTTGGCGATGTCTGCAATGTCGTCTAGGTTGTGGATGTCTGGCTTAGGGGGCTCCGGCTTCGAGTCTGATCCTGTGAGAAGAGCAATGAGAGAAAGGCAAAGGATTTAAATAGTTTTGTAAACAGTGACGAGAGCAGAACGGTAGTCGTAGAAATAGAAGAGAATTTGATGCCTATTTTGCAACCGGAACATATTTTGACTTATTACCCTCGTTGAAGATGGTGGGTTTAGTGAGATTGTCCCCAGTTGTTTCCCACTTACCCTCGTTGAAGATGGTGGGTTTAGTGAGATTGTCCCCAGTTGTCCCCCTGACTTACCCTCGTTCAAGATGGTGGGTTTAGTGAGATTGTCCCCAGTTGTCCCCCTGACTTACCCTCGTTGAAGATGGTGGGTTTAGTGAGATTGTCCCCAGTTGTTTCCCACTTACCCTCGTTGAAGATGGTGGGTTTAGTGAGATTGTCCCCAGTTGCCCCCCTGACTTACCCTCGTTGAAGATGGTGGGTTTAGTGAGATTGTCCCCAGTTGTCCCCCTGACTTACCCTCGTTGAAGATGGTGGGTTTAGTGAGAGTGTCCCCAGTTGTCCCCCTGACTTACCCTCGTTGAAGATGGTGGGTTTAGTGAGATTGTCCCCAGTTGTCCCTCTGACTTACCCTCGTTGAAGATGGTGGGTTTAGTGAGATTGTCCCCAGATGTCCCCCTGACTTACCCTCGTTAAAGATGGTGGGTTTAGTGAGATTGTCCCCAGTTGTCCCCCTGACTTACCCTCGTTGAAGATGGTGGGTTTAGTGAGATTGTCCCCAGTTGTTTCCCACTTACCCTCGTTGAAGATGGTGGGTTGAGTGAGATTGTCCCCAGTTGTCCCCCCCTGGACTTACCCTCGCTTGAAGATGGTGGGTTTAGTGAGATTGTCCCCAGTTGTCCCCCCCCTGACTTACCCTCGTTGAAGATGGTGGGTTTAGTGAGAGTGTCCCCAGTTGTCCCCCTGACTTACCCTCGTTGAAGATGGTGGGTTTAGTGGGATTGTCCCCAGTTGTCCCTCTGACTTACCCTCGTTGAAGATGGTGGGTTTAGTGAGATTGTCCCCAGATGTCCCCCTGACTTACCCTCGTTAAAGATGGTGGGTTTAGTGAGGTGCCCCAGGTGGAATCTGTACCAGTTGTCTCCAACCATGGATCCCATTCCAAGACCAGGGGGTCTGTCAAACTGTACAACTCTGTGGGGAGCTGTAGGGAGAGGGGAGAGTGTTTAGTGTTTATTGGTTGCGTACAATAGAATTAAGGAATAAAAAGGTGGAGGAACTTTCTTGTCACTACCACCTAGTACTTATCAATAGTCAGAACTTAGCGATGATGATAACTCATTTTCTTGAATAGAGGCGAAATTAATAGAGGCCGATATTCACAAATCAAGACATCTTTTGCATCAATGACACATACAATTAATCTCTCCGTATTCCTTGAGTTCGACAAACCTGGTTTCATGCGAATTGTTCTGAAATTCCTCCACTGAAGTGAAGGAAAGTCGTAGTAGTTAGTCCTGTGCCCAGGGGCGTGGTCAGGGTAGGACATATCGTAGGTTGTGTGTCTGTCCCGTCCAGTACGAGTCATGGTGCCTAGTAAGGTTGGAAGGTTACTTAGCAACAAGGCTTACTAGGTTACTTAGCAACAAGGGTCATGGTGCTAAGCAGGGATACCTACAAGGTTACTAAGCAAGGAGGCAAGGTTACTAAGCAAGGAGACCAGGTTACTAAGCAAGGAGGAAAGGTTACTAAGCAACAGCCTTTAGTTGCTTAGTAACTGGTTTACTGGTGGTTGATTTTAAAGTGATTCAGTTATTTAGCAACAAGGCCCAAGGGTTGAAAGATTATTCAGCAATACAGGGTGTAGCAATAGGTGTATGAACACTGGACAGGCAAGTGTGAATCTGTCTTCAAAAACCATGTGGTGGGTGGAATTTAGCAGAGTGGATTTGATTAGAAGTAAGATTGAGAAGCAAGAAAGGGATCGAGTCTAATACTCAATATATTGTGTTTAATAAGGTCAGCCCAACTTCAAACAAATCAAAATTCTGCAAAGTGCACTGCAACCTTTGCTTAGCACTGAGCTTGCTTTCCTTTGTTCCAAAGTTTTAAAACAAACCATATATATTCTATATGAGTATGCAAATTGTAAAACTTAAAGTAAAACTTTGTTTTGTTTAAATTGCTGCTCAAGAGAGAGCAGACTTAGCATGGAAGCAATACAGTGGATATAATAGCATTACATGGCTATAAGTGATGGTCTTGTAGCACCAGTGCATAACAAGGCTTAGTTTCTCCTTCAAAGCAAAGCAATCTATGCTTGCAAAAATTCAAGAATGTTACTATTGATATATAAATCATTATGTTGTGGATTATATTCCATCATGTTTAAAAATATTATTTTTCAGCATCATAAAATCGTTATTTTCTTGAAGTTTCTATTAATCAGTAGTTTAACCTATATGCTGATTGACTAAATCCTCTGATATGGTACAATAAACAGCTGTTGATTGTGCATTAAATATTTGAATAAATGCACCATTAAATTTGAGCCTTGAGGATTTTATGTTCCATCAATTTGGTGAGGGTCAGAGGGACCCTTGTCCAAAGAATGAACCAATGTATGATATAGTTATTTCATTGATTAAGTGTCATCTTTGTCAATGATAAGGGTAGAGGTTAGCGTAAAGGGTTGGGGTCATGGAAATGATCAGGGGGTCCATTTTGAAATGGGACTTAAGTAAAAAGAACAGCTAAAGTAAAAATTTAATTGCATTTTTACACAACACTTTTGACTCGTCCTTTTTTGCCTTAAGTCTGTTTCAGTCAGGACCAACAGGTTAATGTAACATTTTATCCCCTAACATTTTATCCCCTAACGTTTTATCCCCTACCATCTTATCCCCTGTTATCTATTGAATTTGCTGTTGATAAATGGGGGATAAAATGTTATTTTCGGTTCCAAACTGTAACGTTTTATCCCCCGATCAGGAAAGGGCTAACGTTTTATCCCCTGTTGATTGCTGCATGATAACATGATAAGAGTACCCTTACACCGGTTGAACCTTATTAGAGGAAGTGTCTGTATACGTGTAACGTTCTCTTGTTTTGAGAAACACGGTAGTGAGGCTAATTAACATGATTCGAGAGTAGTTATCGGTAACTTTACCTCGTTCAGTACTAAAATGCCCCTTACCAAATAACAAAGATGCGGTCAATTGGGCTGTCATTCGTTTAGATCATCTCATGATTATTATGAAAGTTAAGGGCCTAAGAAGAATCAATGGTAAAGATAGTTACTGGCCTGTCACATCATGCATGCATGCTAATCAGCGAAGGAAAAAGTATATAACGACCTGCAGTTATGACAAAAGCATCGTTCATCATGGCGAGCAGTTTCCAACAAACGTTTCAAAACCTTGTTACAGATCTTTGGTCAAAAACGGTCTTGGGGGATAAAATGTTACACTTAGGGGATAAAATGTTAGGGGATAAGATGGTAGGGGATAAGATGGTAGGGGATAAAATGTCAGGGGATAAAATGTTACCTACCCGTTAACAGTAATAGGAATCATCACAGGTTATGAGGTTACAGTTATAGGTTATGAGGTTACAGTAATTAAGCATCTCCAAAGGTCTTCTTGCAAAGATAAATAGGCTGGAATTTTGATGTTCTTGAATTGTATTGAATTCAAATTCTGCATTGAAGGAACAATATGGCCCATGGCCAGTTGGTTACTCAAGCAGTCTATAATGTTTTTGTAATGTTATCTATTCTTTGAGATAATAATAATAATAAATAATAATAAAAGTGAAAAAGAATAGGGTTGTGACCTCACATCATTTTATATTTGATTTGTTTTGTGCATTAAGTCAGTATTCCCTAGTATACAAGTTTTGATATCCATCAGATATCAATAATATGATCAGCAAAAAACTGAATCAATGATCAATGAAACAAAATAAAATTGGCATCAGTATACAAAATCTGGGGTTGTGTTGAGAAACACACTTTGTATATACCAACATCTGACACCATAGCTGTTCGTACTGAACGGAACCTCTCAGCTTCAGCTTGTTTAACATGCCGTTCAGCAAGGACATCCACTAAGCTCGCCAGGCTAGGCCATATACGAACAACCATAGGGACAGAAGTTGGCTTTAAAGAATCATGCAAAAAGGCCAATGGTGTAAAAATAGGCGATTCATCATATGTAATTACTTAGATCCAAAATAAAACGAAATGAATTAATACAAATGATCAGTCTCCCTATTCATTAATCGAAAAACATTTTAAATCCTTCAAAAGGAATAAATTATACAAAACAAGTAGAATATAACTATAAACTACTCATAAAAGAAATGTGATGGTTGTAAATTCATTCAAGAAATCAAAAAACATTTGTATAAAAATAAATAAATAAATAAAAGGATTTTGCCAATTGGGCAACACGATTCAATGCACATCATTCTTCAAAGAACTTAATCATTTGATTATGTACATTGACGCCCCTGGTTAGGGGAATGCACGGCCGTATTATACGCATTATTGCATTAAATGCATTACGCGCGCGTAAACAGGGCTTTGCTTAAGCATAATATCAATCTTGTCAGGCGTTACCTGACCCCATCGCGCTCGCGCCACGACTCGCAGACGACGTCAAACAGTATCAATTTAAATGGAAATATTCTTCAAATAATTGCATTGTTTGATTGAAAGTCGAATTTAACCCTGGTACCCTACCCGATCAGCCGCGCGCCAATTTTTGCTTGACTTATATTTGAAATGGGCATGGGCCTGACGACGTGACGTCAAAGGAAATTTTTCCGCGGGGAGTCTGCAACACGACCCTCTAAATTTCAGAGTGTTGCGCGCTAGGGATGAGCGAAATCCATCTGGAATATTGAATCATAAATTTCCCAATACAATTTTCTTACAAAGAGTCAACTGCTCATCATGTTTTACTTCTATTCATTCCAGCAGTTTTTGTAAAACTTCCAATCATATTGTCAGGCGTTGCCTGACCCCCTCGCGCGCGCGACAACAATCATATAGAACTTGCTTTTATAGAAGTTGTGGACACATTGTTGTTTATCTGCAAGATGTTTTTTAAACAAAAATTGAAATTTCATGCCATTTAACAAATATATTGAACAATTCAATATCAGAGCAAATATGGGATGGAATAATTGATTCATTGTTGCCTTAAGTTGGTTAAAATGGTTTTGCTGGGCAAGGTTTATAGACTATTATGTATAGTGGTCAACAATTATCCCATAGCGCATGTAGCCATCTTACATGTAGCCAATAATTACATAGTCTGGGGCATAGGAATCACACTCGCTGGGGCTATTGTGTGAACCGAAACAGAATGTAAGACTAAGTCAAGCCAATAGTTATATGTTAAGCAAGGTGAGGAGTTGATTCTAAGTGGCTACTGTGTAAGATTCACTAGGATGGACAGTTTGGAGGTGTTGGATAGGGTAGATAAAGTAACTTTACAACATTACTTTATACAATCAAATTTGAGGTAACTCAATGACTTTTGCACTGATGATGATTTGAAAGTACTTTGCATAAAAAAGTCAGCTCATTGTGGTTATTTGTGTTGTGGAACTTGGCAATTACAGTGTTTTATTATGTAACCTTTTGATCACTGTTTTTATGTTTTTAGAATTGTGTTGGTGTATTTCCAAGAAATTTGATTTGTATTATTGTATTGTTTTTATAGAACTTGTTTTCATATTTGAGATTTCATATTTGAGAATTTCTGTGTTTCACTGAAATGATCAATCACTTCAAACATAGAACTTGTTTTTATATTTATTACTTATTCTTACATCTCTTCCTATCTAGGAATATCAATTTGGTGCTGAATAATGAATTTAAGTATTCATCAGAATAATCAGCATATTGCTACTCTGCCTAAATTTTACCTATGAGAATGATTTTACCTATGAGAATGATCAATATTCCATAATAATAATAATAATAATAATTAGAGTTTTTAAACTTTACAACACTACTTTATACAATCAAATTTGAGGATGTCGAGTGCAAATATGGAATAAGTTAAAAGAGCTATGGGGCTGGGGTGAAAAGGATATGTTTGACTGGACCTAGGTGGAGTGAGCTCGCCCTTGTGGGGTGCTGGTTTTGTGATGGATGTGGGGCATGCCAAATAAACTGGGAATGTACCATAGAAGACTAGCACCTAGCCTCATGCCTAAGTTGAGTATTGGTGTATCAGTGTTGGATTAGCATGTTCTATGTCACGAAAACAGATTATATATATGCCTCAGGCATATTTGCACTCGACTTCCTCAAATTTTTATTTTTTGGTATTGATTGTAGAAGTGGTGTTGTGGTTTTGGGCCTCCAAATCCTATGGCTAACTGAAGGCACACCATATTCAATAATATATTAGATTCTGCAAATTTGCATATTAGATATGTCATAAAAATCTCACGATTTGTAACTTTCTTATAATTTATTTGTCTGAAAACACAGGCAGGTTTAAAAATGGGAATGTTTCGGCGCCCCCAGCCTAACCGAGCCATCCATAATAACCAAAGTTGATACCAGCGTATTTCTATACCTGGTTTTTGTCCTATTTTTATAAATAAACTTTGATGGTGGCCAAAAGGATTCAAGTTCCGATCCACCCTTTATATGATATACCAAATACTCTAATATCAAGACTTGAATTGAATTTGAATTTGAATTGAATTTGAATCTCATTATGTAGCTAAACCGAATTATTTATCATTCTAATTATATGGTGTGCCTTCGGAACCTCAACTTTTTTAACTTTTTTAATCTTTACCAGGAGAAATTTTGATACATGGGCAGTAGCCTATGAAAAACTTCCCTCATATGTTATTGCTGCATGATTTATGTTACTTATATTATACCTGTGCAAATATGCATGGCATGCTAAATGGCATTAATGATAAATGTTATATTTAAATGTAGTAAATTTATGTTCAAAAATTAACATAGAAACTCTGTTGAAAATTTTAATCGCCAAACTCTTACACTCAGTACTCAAATTCTGTACAAAACTTCCCACTTAACTCTCTTTCAGGTGCTAGTCTAAATGGACTTATCCTGGTAATGGCCTCTACCCTGCATCCCCACACCTCTGGCATCCCCATTGGGGTTGTCGTGCTCCTCCACCTCTTCCTCATGTCGAATGTATTTCTGGAAACCCCTACCCCAGAGCTTGTTACTACCAAAATGCCCTCTCAATCAAATTTGAAACCAGCCCCTAAGAAGAAAGATCGGACCTCTGAACCAGGACCAGGTCTAGCCTTGAACTTGAAGGGCACTCCTGATAGACAGTGTAGGTCAGCGGAAAACTCCCCAGCTGATGGCCTTTGCAAAACCCTGCTTGACCAGTCTATCAACACCCGATCTCGTGGTCAGAGTATATCTGGTCGTGCAACTACTCCAGAAAGTCCCTCTGCATCATTACCCCTCACCCAAACACCTGAAGAAAACATTGATGTAACTACCAAAAGTAAGGAAAAAGGCAATCAGGAGAAGAAACCCTGCACCAAGAAGAAGGATGTATGTCCATGTGGCAAGTCATCTGCAGGCAAAGAATGGCTACTGCCATGTGTGAGCTGCAATCAAGTGTGGCACAATAGCTGTGCTGGATTAAAAGGCAACTTCACTAAAGCAGTCTTGGATTCACTTTTGAAATTCTGGCACTGTCCCTGGTGTTTTACTTGTGCTTACCCAAAACCAAGTAAACACAAAGCATCAAAGAATGAGGATACCCTCAGTGAGAAAGTGCTTACTTCAGCTATGTTCCAAGAGATTGCTGATACCGTCGCAGAAGCTGTTGAGAAGACTGTGAATGTTCCTGACTTCTCAATGCTGGAGAAACTTGTTGCGGACTTCACCCAGCAATTAAATGACTTCAAGCTTCCATTGGCAGTGGCTAACATGTCTAATGAGAATAGCAACTTGCCTGCCCATGTTCCGGAACCCATGGTAGGCCCTGTTCACAGCATTAAAGAAGAGGTTACAGACCCTCCCATTTGTGAGCCGTACTCACACAAGTCTAACTTCATTTCTGAGGAGGAGGCCACTGATCTTGTCTCATTCCTTAATCAGGAGGAATTTGTTGCAGAGGGCTCCAGAAAAGTGGCATCATATGGTGAGAAATATCATTATAATGGATCACAAAATTCATCTAAACCTATTCCAGAACAATTGAATCATATCATCAGTAAGATCATGAGGGAATACAGGCTTCAGTATGATTTGAACCAAGTTCTAGTGAACAAGTATGAATCCTCTTCAGAACTGCCTGCTCACAGTGATGATGAAGGTAGTATCAACCCAGAATCTAGTATATTCACACTATCACTAAATAGCCCTGGGAAGATTCGATTCATCCAGAAGACCTCAGGTACCACACAGGACTTTGAGGCAGAGCCAAACAGCTTGTACAGTATGAGCAGAAGCTCACAGAACTTCTTCAAGCACCAAGTACTTCAGAACAGCTCAGAACTGGTGAGGTATAGTGTCACTCTCAGATGTGTTCACTGGAGTTTCTATAACTCTACTGTTGCTGTAGGGGACTCCAACTTCGGGAGAATTGAGTTTGGCTCTGGGCGTGGGAAGGTTGGGACAGCAACCCCGGGAAGGAGGGAATGGGCTCCATGTGTCAAAGATATTGTTCCTAGTAAGTGTGCTTCATTCAAGAATGTTGTGCTGATGTGTGGCACTAATGATCTGAAGGCAAATAACAGTGATGTCCTTGAAACCTATCAGTACTTCAAAGGTAAAGTTGAAGATATTCGAGAAGCAAATAAAAACTGTAAGATATTTGTGTGTCCTGTCTTACCTTCTCGTGATAGGATGTTGAATCATAAAATAAATGCTTATAATAAGTACCTATTCAATGATTTAGTTCACTCTGATTTGAAGGTGTTAATTGTTCAGGGATTCAATGAATTTGCTGATTACTATGGTTTTCTTAAACCTGTCCTTCATGATAAAAGGACACCCAATGACAAACTCCATATTAACAACCGGGGCTATTGTATTCTTGTTAAACTGATTAAGCAGGCTATCTTCAGCACAAAGAGGAGTAAGAATGTGACTAGTAGGTTGTACTCTCATGTTGTTAGACCTGGTTGATGGTGACGAGTACTAAAAAAGAGAAATGCAGCAGTTGTGAGAAGTTTATAAACATAGGTCAATGCATTACTGAATGTGGTGGTTGCATGAATGTAATACATTCAAGATGTTTCTCTAAATCAAAATTCAAGAAAGTCAATGAAATTTTTTACTGCAATAACTGCATTTCTAAAGTTGAAGTGAGATATAACCCATTTAGAAAGCTTTTAGATGACAATGAACCTGATTCTGATCGCTTCTTTGATCAAGCACCAAGTATGTATGATGGTGATTTCTTAGATGCATCTAGTGTACTCAGTCGTTGCAAGAGCATTGACTCTCAGATGTGTTCATCTATTCTTAAGGAGAACAATCTGAATACCTTATTCTATAACATTGATGGAAACAAATCTAATTTTGATATTTTTGTATCTGAAACATCTAAATTGCAGGAAGACCTTTCATTTCTTGGGCTTGTAGAGACCAACATCAACAGTGAACACAAGGAAATGTATTCCATTGATAATTTCAATAGCTTTTACAGTGATAAAATTGAGAATAAAAAATCTGGAACCGGTGTTGCTCTCTACATTCACAAGAAGTTCAATGCTGTACTATATAACATGGCATCCATGACTAAACCTCATCTTGAATCCCTTTTTCTTCAAGTTACGAAAAGTAATTTTAAGGCCAATGTTGGGGTCATATACAGGCCACCAAACTCGAGCATGAATGAATTCATGGATGAAATGTCAAACTTAATGAAAGGCCTTCCAAAAAATTGTGCAACTTATATTCTTGGTGATTATAACATAAATCTACATAAAAATGGAGTTTGCTCTTATGTTGATTCTTTTGAAGAGTTATTTATATCTGAGGGGCTCTTCCCAGTAATTTCCATTGCAACTCACCACAATAAATCTACTAACAGTAAATCATGCATTGATAATATTTTTACGAATAGAATAAGTACCATAACCAACTCTGGAGTTATTGGAAATTGTGGCGCAGGACACTCACTCATATTCTCTACCTCTAAAGTTAACTTTAATCTTAAAGCCACGAAAAAAGAAAGAATAACTCAGTACTATGAATTTTCAGCGAAAAATACTGACAAATTTGTAGACAAGCTAGAAAAGGATATGGTCTCCCTTATCAACCCCTTAACTACCTCAAACTTTTCATTATTCTTGCAGAAATTTAAACAATGTCTGGATGACACTTGCAAGCTAACTGTAGGGTAAAACGGGGTGGAGTGGGACAGGAGGTAAAGAGGGACAAATTGGGGTGAAATGGAACACCTGGGGGGAAAGTGGGACACTTATCGAAATTTCAAAAAACCTTCGCCTATGCAAAGCTATGGTGAAGACTACACTTTGGGTAAAGAGGAACACTGTCAATATGATGCATAAGACCGATATGGGGTAAAGTGGGACAAATTTTTGAAAATTTTCCAAAGCAATACCCCAACAGTATTTCATGCGATAAAAGCCACTGGGTAAAGTGGGACAGTCATATTTTGTATATTTTACCAATTGTGGGGTAAAGTGGTACAGCAATAACAATTGATTTTTATAAGTATCTAGACATTTATTTGTTATAATTTAGATGGAATTCTATTGCCCACAAGACTTTACAGGTGAGTGGGGAAGTGGAACAGGAATATAATTTTGATTATTCGATTGGTGGGGTAATGCGGGACAATTGATAAAAAGTATGGAACTATTCGAAAATCGCCCTGTTTTTGTGACTTATGTTTGTGAGAATATCAATAATGCCTATTAAAACTTTTAATACAGCATCACGAATTAAAATTATTGATTTTTATTGAATTTTTGACAATTTTTTGCGCAACTGTCCCACTTTCCCCCCAAAATTATTATACCATATCATTTAGTGCTATTTTCAAGAAAAATAAAGTATACTACAGCCAAAATGAAAAATCTTGATGAAAAACAACCTCCACAGCATAACTGTTTCCTTAGGAATACACGATTTCGTTTGATCTGAATTGACTGTCCCACTTTCCCCATTAACATGATTTTCAATGAAAATAAAATTTCATGCCTGAGAAACTTATAAGGGATGTTTTAGGGAACAAATTATGAATTGCAAATGCTTTTATTGCTATTATTGTGATAATTATCCTTGTTAACTATCAGTGTCCCTCTTTCCCCCACAACGTGTTAATTATAGGTAATTACATTTTCTCATTAAATTTCGTCATTTCGGGCTTCACTCAGATGGCAACTGAAGCGTTGGAATGGAGAAAAATCGATAAATGGTTCCCATACAACAAATTTACAATGTTTTTAGGTGAGCGTGGGTAAAGTGGGACATTTTTAAAAAGGCTGTAAAATGACCAAAAAACCAAAATTCTTGCCAAAGAGGTACTTATTTTCCATGTTTGGCAATATATGAACCTCTCTATGAAATTTGAAAGTTTAAATCTAAAAGAATAATTTTTGGGGTAAAGTGGACCAATTCATTAAATTCTCCAATTTGCCCAATTAGACTCAATTTTTCTCTGTTCCAAAGTGGTTTATTCGACTTATTCTAAAGAACTGTACATGTTCGATGAAGAATAAACTTCTCAAATGGTTATCTCCGGGCTACAGAGACTGTCCCTCTTTACCTCCACATGAGGGGTGAAGTGGGACATGCTGCGGGGAAAGATGGACAGCTTTTTTCTATATGAAAACCATTGGTTGAAATTTTTTCGGCCAATTCTATGGAAAGAGGAAGGGTTCATTGCTAACATCATCAACCAGAAATTAATTTTTCGTTAAAAGTGTGACTGTGGCACCTGAATATGTCTCAAATTGTCCCACTTCACCCCGTTTTACCCTACCCAAAACTTCTGTTAGAAACACTATTAACAATCCATGGATTACTGATGGAATTATCACTGCAGTTGCCAAGAAAGATGAACTATACCATAACTGGAAATCTACTTGCAATAAAAAAGATCCAAATGGTAATAGAGCACTTCATAAAATATTTAGTGACTATAGAAGAGTGCTAAAACACATAATAACATTTGAAAAGAAGAAGTATAATAATGAAAAGTTTGAATCTGCTTCTGGGGATCCTAAAAAAACCTGGGAAATCATAAACTTACTTCGAGGCAAAAGAAAGAAAGAAATTAAACCTGCCTTTGTAATCAACAATGAACGTATAACAGAACGTAGAAAAATTGCAAATGAGTTCAATAAATACTTCGTATCCATTGCTACCAAACTAAATGACTCAGTTGAAATTGAAGATAAAAACTGTAAATATAGTGACTACATGCCCCAAAGTCAATCAAATAGCATGTATATGAGTGAGTGTTCTGAGGAGGAAATATTGTCAATAATTTCTGATTTGAAAACGGGAAAATCCAGTGACATCCCCATAGGAATAATAAAAAAGTCCTCAAAAATTATTAGCCCTGTCTTGTCCCACCACTTCAACTACCTCATGAAGGTTGGAAAGTTTCCAGATGAACTAAAACTTGGAAAAATAACCCCAGTCTACAAAAAAGATGATGAAGAACTTTTAAAAAACTACAGGCCTGTTTCAACACTTCCAGTATTTGGGAAAATTTTTGAAAAGGTCATATACAGTAGGCTCTATGATTTCTTCACATCTCAAGGACTACTGCATGATAAGCAATTCGGTTTTAGACAGCTCCACTCAACAAGTCATGCACTCAACTACTCAATTGATCTTGTTAGAAATAGCCTGTCACAAGGAGATCATGTTTTAGGCATATTCATAGATTTAAGCAAAGCATTTGACACAATTGATCATGGTATATTAATTGAGAAACTTAACCATTATGGGGTAAGAGGCAATGTATTACAGCTCTTAAAGAGCTACCTGTCTAACAGAAAGCAATGTGTGTCAACCCTTGGAGAAATCTCAGACACACTGGATGTGACCTTTGGTGTTCCCCAGGGCAGTTGTCTAGGCCCACTCTTATTCTTAATCTATGTCAATGACATTAGCTATATATCCAAGAATAGTGCAATGATACTCTTTGCTGATGACACCAATATATTTATCAAAGCACCATCTAAATTAGAAGCTTACCATGAAGCAAACCGAATACTTAAGCTGGTGTCAACATACACTATGGTGAACAAATTGCACATAAACCTTGATAAATCTTGCTTCATGTATTTTAAGAAAGGGCAACGGGCTCTTGATGATGAAGGTGATTGTCCCCAAATATATATAGGAAATACTGAAATTAAGAGAGTCTCAGAAATAAAGTTCTTAGGCATAACTATAGATGACACTCTGTCCTGGGATGCACACTTAAAATCTCTGACTAAAAAACTTGCAAGTTGTACTGGAAGTATAAACCAAATATCCACTTTCATTCCGGAAAATTTATATATCAATTTGTATCACACCCTCTTTGAAAGTTACCTGACATATGGTATAACAGTATGGGGCTCCATGCATGATGCAAAAATAAGGAAACTCTTTCTTGCTCAAAAGAAAATTGTTAGGGTTCTGTTTGGTGACAGGGAAAAATACAATGAAAAATTTAAAACATGTGTCAGATCCAGATCTTATCCAGATCAGAAACTTCCTCCAGAATTTTATATTAAGGAAAGCAGTAAGCCTTTATTCTTGAAAGCTGGTATCATGGCTCTGAAAAACTTATATGCATACCACTGTGCTTGTGAAACTTTTAAAGTTCTGAAATATAGAAGTCCAATAGCAATTTATAACCAATTCAAACTTTCCCACAGAGGACACAAGCAGCTGTTTATGATAACTCCTGCACCTAGTGAAAACTTTATCTATAAATCAAGTGTCCTCTGGAATAAGGTGAGGAGTATCTTCCATATTGAAGACCCCTCCTCCCCTGTTTCACACCTCAAACAGAACCTTAAACAGTACCTTCTGAAAATACAAACTCTGGGTGATGGGACAAACTGGATTGAAAACAACTTTTTTGAATTTTCGTAGGTTGATGAGATTCCACATGACTGCTGCAAGTTGTCATTGACAAAAAGCACAAATCCATCCAGGTATTGAAAATACATCCTGTGTGCTCATTTGTGTTGATATTTTGAACATTTTTGTCTAAGATTTATAACAAGCCTGATCTTGAGCAATATACTTTCCAGAAGAGCATCACTTTTCCCTGATGGCAGGTTCTTTAAGTGGGGTGATAGTAGCACCAGCGATTCAGTCCGTCATTTCAGCCTTGCCACAGTCCTTGCTAACTCTAGCAACTCAGAGCTAAAAATATGCTCAAATTAAGATCAGTGCTATAGCCTTCTTTTATTTATTCTTTTATTTATCTAGTCGTTGTATATTTTGTATTTTGAATAAATGTGTTCAGATTTTAATAAAGTCATAAACTCAAAAAGAGATTAGGCCAATCATATTTTTAGAGATCAGACCAATCATATTAGGCCAATCATATATATATATTTTTTTTTACATATTCAGGAATCTTAACATACCTATATAGAAACATATTTTATGAATATACCTAATGTAGTGAAATGTAAATCAAATTTGTGTTTTTCTCTTAATTTGTGTTTTTTCTCTTGAGTTTTTGTCGCTTGACAACTCAAGTAGTTCTCACTACCTTCCAAAACTTGTTGCTTGCCTCAATTTTAGATGTGAATAATGAATTAAGTGATTTTAACTAGATGAACCATGTGTATTGCTCTACCAATAACCAGACTTTCAAAAAATGCAATGCATATGAATATTCCTTGTATCATAATTATTATAATGATTTATTGATTTACATTTGATAAAGTTTCCATTAGTCAGGTTTCTGATGAACAATGAGCCAGATTTAGATGGGCATGTTCCTTTGACAGTAAGACATTTACTTCAATCACAATTTTAGATTGAATGAGTAGAAACAAATCCTCCTTTTGCAATAATTCCATTTCTGATGTGTATCAAACTTCTGTATCAAATATGAATAAATAGTTTCACAATAGCTTCAAATAAAATTAACTTACCAACAGCAAGTTCCTGTGAGCCCTTTTGAAAAGATGACAAAACAGTCAGCTACATCAATACTTGAATTTCCATCAAAAAACATCAGCAGCCCACTGTGAGTAATTGCTTGTCTAATTGACAAGCATTTTATGAGAAAATGAAGAAATGTTTTTATCCCATATACCATCAGTATTTAAAATAAGGCTAATATAGTTGCAGACTAATATCTGACCTGATTGTGTGTATGCCTAATATGATGACAATCAATTAAGTTATCAAAATTTAAAAAGAATGATTCATTATATTTTGATTTGCTTGATGAGCTGGGGCTTAGTTTAACATCTATTTATTTCATTTCAGGTCACAGTATTTTAATGGGCCCTTTGCTGATCTACTACATCACAGCAAAGTTCAGCAGTCCCTAAAACCAAAGGACAAAGGTTAGAAATTAGCATTATCTTATCTTGGTGTGATAGATATACTATCAATCAATTTATGTTAATCTCAAGTGTATAGGTATACATTTCAAACAATGAATAATTAAATTAAATTCTTCAAATAATAAAGATTGATTCAACTCAACCAACAGCCATTTTTAAACCATTTGCAAATATGAGAAATTAAAACTCAGACCTAAATCCCTAGACTGGGCCTCCACCAAGCAGCAATGTGATGACTTTGAGTGGTCTCAACAACAAATAACCACACTGTTAGATTTCTACAGTCAATACCCTCAATTATGGGACACAAAGCATGAGCAGTATATGAATAAAGATGTCAGGAGGCAGCTTATTACTACTTTAAGTGAGACAGTTGGAGCTCCTGGTAAGTGCATTGATAAGGCCATTGAATGAAATCATTATCTCTATGCAAAATAAAAAAGACAGGAATGTCCGTCGGCCCATATGCTGGCAGTGGGTATTGTGCTGACTTAACTGGCTTCCTGCATAGTGTACCCATTGCGGTATACCTACTTGGCGCCTGAAACTAATATTCAAAACAGTCTGTTGTAAAACGGAGCTGATTCGGGCACACCAACTGCACATGTGACATTTCTGAACGTGAAAATGTAATCTTGTGAAACAAATCTTAACACTGAAGGGTAGCCTATCATTAGTATTTATAAATATATTTGATATGATTTGATTGTAAAGTGCCGAAAAATTTATTAAACGTTGTTTCTCTATTAAACGTTGTTTCTAACTTTTAAAGTAGGACCGGTTAAATTAAAAGTCAGATAATATAAGAAATTATTCTTGATATGACCGGATATGAGGCATTTCATCATCTTATTTTCCCTATAAAACCGCGCGTCGATGAAAGTCCTATAAAAAGAAGTCATGGAATAGGCAGTGATAAAACAAATCAGGTCATTGTTTTATGATTTCAGAAATGAAGAATATCAGAATTTTGATTAAATTTGATAAAGAATTGGAGTTTTTTTTGTCGAAATAGTCGGTTTGAACCGCTTAAACGGGGTCAATTAAAATAGCCGAATACGTATACCTTTAAATACCCACTTGTCTTGGGATATGCTTACATCTCATAGTAACAGAGAGTAATTTAAATCTTAGAATTAGGGATGCTTATTGGGAAATTCAAGAGTGATTTTGTCAGGGCTTCTCACAAATTCCGTGTCTTTGAATTGTCATTTCCAACTGATTTTACATTTCCAATTTGGCAATTGAATAGTTCAATAATTTATATTTACAGAAATTAGTTTAAGATGCAGTTGGAACAAACTACCTAAGTGATAGAAATTACGAGGCGTTCTAATTATGACGAATGGAATCATGATCGGTACTAATTATGATCGAAAAATTTTCTTGAATATTTTTTGTCCAAGGGGCCAGGCCGGTTAGAATGATTCAAATTTTCAAAAATGATTCGATTTTTGTCCATAGGGGCCGGTTAAAAAAGGGTCGGCTAAATAAAGGCTAATAAGGTAAGTCGAGAGAACTTCCACGATCCCTCATTTACACGATATAAATAATATGAAAAGATATATTATATTTATATCATACGAGTACTTTCGTATCAATTGTTTATTTTCGTTGTCAAGAGGCTATAATTGTAAATTTTCATACCTAGACCCTTTTATTTGCTAGGGCACGGCTGCAGAAACACATAATTTTGCAAATTTGAGGTATGCTAGGATATTTGCACCTTCAAATGCCTGTTAGACCATGTTGGTCTCAACTCTCAAAACTCCGCCCCAAGTGTGCCTCATATATCTTATATTCTAATAGTCTAAATACCATGCTCAAACATCGAAAATGCCAATTTTTAAAGTGACTAATTTATGATCTATAAAAATTATCATCATATTTATATTCACGCTGAGGTGCTCAGCGTGACAGCAAATCATAATGAATTTTAGAAGGGACCAAAAATTTCGATTGTACCGAAAATTTTTTTCAAAATATGTTAAAATATCTGGTGCAAAGCTCGTTTGAAATAATTAATTTTTATTCATGACTGAAAATGGCAATTTTATGATCATTCAATTATTAATTTTTACAGCACACGAATTCAAATATATTTCCTAAGCCTAAATGATCATGAAACATTAAAAAATGATCTAGGACCAACTAAAACTTACATGTCCCCCATGTTATATCGTCAAACATTTCTTAATCCAATAGATTTCAACTCTAAAATTGAGTTGGAATTGACAATCCGTTTCTATAATCTTATAGATAATATAGGTAGTGAGTACCTATTCACTCACTCCTAATCAGTGACTCACATAACATATGCATATGGGCTAGTAAATTAGGTACAAAACTAGCCTAGGTAAATGAATGGTTGTTAAATTCCCTGCAACTTATTAAAAAATTTTTCCACTTTTCTATTTATGTACAATAATATATTTTTCAAGTACATACTCTTACCGGTTGAATTGTGAGGTATCTCAACGCTTCTTGTCTTCTTTTCAGTTTCGGTGGAGCACCTTTCAGATTTTCATATCATATTGAAGTATTGTTCTCTTTGTTGATCTATCATGTGCACTCATTCAAGTCCACATTGCAGATCCAAACTGCCATGATTCCTGTTCACATTGTAGTTGGTAAAATTTTTAGTCTCAAAGAGTAAATTAAAGCATTCAAAATCAATCATATTTTCAAAAATTCTTAAGCGATCAGTGAATGGGATTCAATCAATCAAAAACAGTAATAGGATTCCTTGAAATGAGATTATAGAAACAATTGCACAAAGCTGAGTGCAATAATTCAGTTCATAATAAATAAAAGTAAAAAATCTCTTCAGCACTAAAAAAGTAAAAATAGGGCAGTCAACAATTGAAATATATCCAATCAAGTAAATTATACTGAAAAAATGTGAAGTGTCACTGGCGTAACGAAAATACAAAATAGCAATATGAGTAATTTTTGTCGAAGGATATTTTATGGTCCTATAACATAGACCTAGGGAATGTATAATGTATAATTGTTATTTGTCATTCCTTTTAATGCCCGCAGGTGAACAGGATTAACCATCCTGTACTAGGTGCCATAATACAAGAGATTAACTTGCACCTTGTGTGATAATGAAACTGGAAGGTGTAATGTGTTAAAATCTGTTAATAGGGCCTCCCATCAAGGACTATAAGTATAAGGATAAATAATCATATATATGCAAAGACGGTGGCATAGTTACCAAACTATATAATCATAGTTGAAAAAACCATAGCTGGGCATTCAGTGAATCAAGAAATCAGGGAAAACAAGAAAATAGTAAGTTTAATTTCATTTATATCGAACATCTTGATCAATTCTGGTCTTCCGAATGCTGACCCGAAATTTTTAAAAAAAATGAATGATGAATTCAAAGTTTAATTTCATTTATATCGAACATCTTGATGATGATCAATTCTGGTCTTCCGAATGCTGACCCAAAATTTTTTTAAAAATGAATGATGAATTCAAATTCGATAAATGCTGCACCACCACCAATTTTTAGCCAATGAAAAATTTATTCTTGAGCCATAGTTCCCAGAAATGCAAACTTTTTGCGACACTAATGTACAGCAACATATGCGAATTATACTTTCTTGGAACTACAGTT
The DNA here is from genome assembly GCA_011033025.1 of Beroe forskalii. Classification (NCBI taxonomy): domain Eukaryota; kingdom Metazoa; phylum Ctenophora; class Nuda; order Beroida; family Beroidae; genus Beroe; species Beroe forskalii. The sequence goes on from WFMF01000469.1 coordinate 23,988, forward strand.
CAAAAATGCTTTCATCGATATGTGATTTAAATTTCAAATAACTAAAATGAGCATATCATTGCTAAATGTTGCCCATTTGAGACAAATGTCACCATTTTGACATAATGATCATACACAACCACAGTACATCGATTCTTGAAATTCAAAATGGGCAATTACAGCTTTATGCAACAAAAAACAGCATTTTGTGGTTTCAATGGGAGAAAACGATTTCAAATCAATGAAATTATGCTTTTTATTGCGAAACTACCTATGACTGAAGACCCAAGAGATAGGCGACCTTAGAATAAATTAGCCAAATGCCGGCAAAATGGTACCACAGGAACACGACAAAAATTAGCCTCCATTAGCCTCCATGGAGGCTGAGTGGAGGCTGAGTGGAGGCTGAGTGGAGCCTGAGTGGAGGCTAAGTGGAGGCTAATTTCAAAAATTAGCCTCCACGGAGGCTAGTGGAGGCATGAGGCTAATTTTTGAAAAATAGCCTCCACTATGAGGCTATATTGGCCTCCACTAGCCTCATTAGCCTCCACTAGCCTCACTCAGCCTCACTCAGCCTCCCTCAGCCTCCACTCAGCCTCCATAAGGCTAAATTTTGGTTTAGCCTCCACTAGCCTCCACTCAAGAATTAGCCTCCATTAGCCTCCACGGAAATTTAAAAAGTCATTTTTGGATTCTATGGAAGCTATTTTGACAGTGTTAGTGGAGGCTATAGCCTCAAGTGGAGGCTAAAATCATGAAAAAAACACAGATAATATGCTAGCCTCCACAAAATTAAATTTATGTCATGTTTTTACAAAGAGTACATTTTGTAACATAGACCAAAGTCTAGTATTAGGCACCACTAGGCCTCCACTAGAATCCACTCAGCCTCCACTAGGCTCCACTAGGCTTCCTCAGCCTACACTAGGCTCCACTCAGCCTCACTAGGCTCCTCAGCCTCCACTAGGCTCCATTCAGCCTCCACTCAGCCTCCATTGGCCTCCACTCAGCCTCCACTGGCTCCTCAGCCTCCACTAGGCTCCACTAGCCTCCACTAGCCTCCACTAGGCTGGTGGGCTAAAGTGGAGCCTGGTGAGCCTAGTGGAGGCTGAATGGAGCCTAGTGGAGGCTGAGTGGAAGCAGTGGAGGGAGGGTGGAGTTGAAGTGGAGCCTAGTGGAAGGCTGGTGGAAGCCTAGTGGAGGCTGAATGAGCCTGGTGGAGGCCAGTGAGTCTATTAGATCCTAGTGGAGGCTAGTGCCTAGTGGTGGCCAGTGGAGCCTAGTGGAGGCTGCGTGGAGCTAGTGGAGGCTAGTGGGGCCTGGGAGTGGAGCCTAGTGGAGGCTGAGTGGGCCTAGTGGAGGCTAAGTGGAGGCTAGTGGAGGCTGAGTGGAGCCTAGTGGAGGCTGAGTGGAGCCTAGTGGAGGCTGAGTGGAGCCTAGTGGAGGCTGAATGGATCCTAGTGGAGGCTAGTGGAGCCTATTGGATCCTAGTGGAGGCTAGTGGAGGCTAGTGGATCCTAGTGGTGGCCAGTGGAGCCTTGTGGAGGCTGAGTGGAGCCTAGTGGAGGCTAGTGGGGCCTGAGTGGAGCCTAGCGGAGGCTGAGTGGAGCCTAGTGGAGGCTAAGTGGAGGCTGAGTGGAGCCTAGTGGAGGCTGAGTTGAGCCTAGTGGAGGCTGAGTGGAGCCTAGTGGAGGCTGAGTGGAGCCTAGTGGAGGCTGAGTGGGAGCCTAGTGGAGGCTGAGTGTAGGACAGTTGGAGCTGTCTGAAAGTTTGAAGCTATATATTGTTTTTCACATTAGTACATAAATCACCATTTTCAGCAAGAAATTTGTGTTTTGTAGGCTTATTGATTTAGGCTCCACTCAGCCTCCACTTAGCCTCCACTCAGCCTCCATTAGCCTCCATTAGCCTCCATATGGAGGCTTTAGCCTCCACAAAAATGACTTTTTAAATTTCTGTGGAGGCTAATGGAGGCTAATTCTTGAGTGGAGGCTAGTGGAGGCTAAATCAAAAATTTAGCCTCCATGGAGGCTGAGTGGAGGCTGAGTGGAGGCTAATGGAGGCTAGTGGAGGCTAATATAGCCTCCATAGTGGAGGCTATTTTTCAAAAATTAGCCTCATGCCTCCACTAGCCTCCGTGGAGGCTAATTTTTGAAATTAGCCTCCACTTAGGCTCCACTCAGCCTCCACTCAGCCTCCATGGAGGCTTATGGAGGCTAATGGAGGCTAATTTTTGTCGTGTTCCTGTGGTACCATTTTGCCCAAATGCCACTATATCACTCTGTTTCAAGGTATTTCGACAATTGGTAAATGGGCTCAAATCATAAAGGAAACTTGATGAAATTAATGGAGTTATTCTGGATGTGAATGCAGGTAAACAATTATTTATGGTAGGTCAAAATGGGTCGAAATCTTATTTTTGTGCAACAAAATGAGTTTTTCATTCATTTACAGGCTCCCAAACATCAAGATTGGACTGATTTTGATCACCAGCCTGATCTAACATGCTTTATTATATTGAATATTTTATAGTAATAATAACTTTTTGAGAAATAATTAGAACCTATAGCTTGCTCAAGATTGAATAAGTACCAACCTATAAAACTATAAAAATCCAAAATGACATCAGCAAATCGCTTGAAAGAACGGTAGGTACAAATCCTAACAACTTTTGTCATGTATGATGTAGGTAACTAGGTAATCTTTATGCTCTAATCTGCTAATCTGACAAATAAATCTGTTAACCACAACACTAGGGTGAATCATAAGGAATTAGATCCATAATGGATAAGGAGAATTATCTTCAGGGGGAATGTACCAGGAAACGCAGCAGTCTGTATGGTAAACAAAGCATCGAAGTATGAGTAACAATTAATTGAATTGATGGTGAAAGTAAGAATACTCCCGGACCTTATTAAATGATGATATCATCATTCCATTACCCAATTCTTTTATAAAATCTACAATGCATTAGAATTGGTTACACGTATGTGTGCTCATCAGTCGAAAGCACCTTGCCAAATGAGCAATAAAAAAGGTAGCATCAGGGTGAAATCGAATAGCTGAATAGGTACAAGTTTCTACGCCTATTCATCAGATTCCCTTAAAGCCTTAAAAGGTTAAAACTTGCTTTATGAGTCTGAAATATCGCATATGTTCCTTACTTGAAAAAGTGTGACCCTAATGGGCACATGCCGTTCATGCAATACCTTTCAATTTACTAATTTAGAATTATTGCCAAATCACCGGTAAAGCTGTAATTCTTGGCATATTAGTTAACCCATTAGTGCCCAACGTAGCCTAAAAGCAACAGTTACGTTTTGAGTAATTGTGGCTTCTCTGAATGAGATATTAATTTCGTTTTTTCAACAACACCAGCTCTATTAAATTTCACACACTTCCTGATCTCGAAATATATCTTTTTGGCATCAGGCAACCAGTTAATTGACCAATTAATTTGACCATTTATTTTTTTGATAGGATTTTCTACCACCTTCAGTTATTGGGTTAATTGAGGTAGCTAAACCAGATTTTTGATTTTATTGCTACATACACCTAAATGGTCATTGGACGTGGCATTCAGATGGTCAAAGAATGAACTCATTAGTCCAAACCAGTCAGGAGATATAAGCATTCAAAGTTCCGATTGCCTTTAGGCAACACTGGGGCTGTTGCCCAAAAGCAACAGTTCTAAATGGGCTAGAAACCTCAGAATCATGTTTTATCTGACCGTTTTGCATCGTCTGATTGCTTTATAATTGAGCCAAATTGCAAATTCACTAAGCAGAAGAACGTTATATGCAACATTTGCTAAGTGTTGCTCTTGGGCAACACTGGGAGAAGCTGAAAATTTGCCCAAAATAGCGAAATTAACGGCTTTTAACAAAAGGCTGATACTATGTAATAGAAATCTGTATGCTGCACGTTCAGAAAGGCTAAAATATATAAAAATTGTTGCTTTGTTGCCTCTGGGCAACACCAGGACACCATTATATTGTGAGGCATGGCCTACCACGCACGCCAATTTAAATAAACATATTGTTCTTTCTGATATAAATGTTTAAATTGTTCGTTCAGCAATGTTAAAATAAACTATATCTGTTGCCTCTGGGCAACACTGGGATACACTTGTATTTTGGGTCGTTCAGAACTTGACCAGAGTCCTTAATTTTTCAACGGAACCAACATTAATTAAAAACATTATAAAAATATATTTAATTATGATTGGCATGTACTGTAATGGTATTTGCTATTGGTGTTAAAAAAGGTCTGTGCACAATAGGCAAGTAAAATTAAAGCTCCCTATAGATGGTGCAATACTCTTCATAGCCCTGAACGTGCAGATTATGAGTAGTAACAGTGTGGAGTTTTCGACTGGATCAGGTGAGAGATCTAGCAATAGCAGAAAACTGACAAAAATACCATCAAGTGGGTTCCACCTGCATTTGCATGTCCTGTAAGTCTATAAACAACCTTCACTCATTTCTACACATTACGTCTATTCAGCTTTCACTTTTCAGACTTCAGGGACATTGCATACCTAATCACAAATTACTGAAATGACGAAAGTCTCCTTATAAAATGCCTAACTGTGGCCATGTTGAGCCTATCTGTGTCTGTAAACATCCAGTTGCAACTTTCAAGGGGCAATCCATAACCCAAGCACACAACGGAAACTTAACGAATATTCATTATTCACCTGTGTATAATTACTATTGGCGGTAAAAGTGTCACAAGAGTTGTGATTTTTGTCCAATGGATCCATTGGATCCATCATGTCCAATGGACATGTCCAATGGACGTCCATTGGACGTCCAATGGACATCCATTGAACATGATGTCCATCGGTAAAAATGTCCAATGGTGTTCAATGGATCCAATGGATCCATTGAATCCATTTTTGATGTTCAATGGACATGTTCAATGGATCCAATGGATGTTCAATGGATCCATCTGAGTGGATCCAATGGACACAATCACCAAACATGGTTTGGTAGATGGACATCAGACTGGTATTTTTGTTCATTGGATCCATTGGGTCCATTGGATCCAATGGATCCATTGTGTCCATTGAACACCATTGGACATGTCCATTGGATCCATTGGATCCATTGCACAATGTGTCCATTGGATCCAATGGATCCATTTTGTCAATTGGACACAATGGATCCATTGGACACAATGGATCCATTGGACACAATGGATCCAATGGACACAATGTACAATGGATCCAATGGCATGTTCAATGGTGTTCAATGGACACAATGGATCCATTGGATCCAATGGACACAATGGATCCATTGAACAAAAATACCAGACTGATGTCCATCTACCAAACCATGTTTGGTGATTGTGTCCATTGGATCCACTCAGATGGATCCATTCAACATCCATTGGATCCATTGAACATGTCCATTGAACATCAAAAATGGATCCATTGGATCCATTGGATCCATTGAACACCATTGGACATTTTTACTGATGGACATCATGTTCAATGGATGTCCATTGGATGTCCAATGGACGTCCATTGGACATGTCCATTGGACATGATGGATCCAATGGATCCATTGGACAAAAATCACAACTCTTGTGACACTTTTACCCTATTGGCTATACAGTATACCTACGAGGTGCCTATAAATCCACGATCCTTTTCACAATCATCTAACCATTCTTTTAAGGAAAATGTAAACTCTGAAGGTCAGTCAGAGCCATTTTGCAAGCTCGGAGTTATGTAAATAGAGTGCGCTTCAATGCTTCAATGGGGGTAACGGTCATGTCAAGGCAGAAATCAGAAATGTGGCGTATCCAGTAACTCATGCAGTAAGGGACATAATTCTATGTTAACTAAAGTCCATTTGAATAATAATAATTATTACGATCCAGTTTTCTAATAGACCCCAATGATGAAGATTATCTGTCTTTTCAATCTACAGCCAGGGGTCAGTGCAAAGAAGGTCCTGCCAATGCATAAAATTCCAACATGCAGTTTTATAGAAATGTATTTTGGAGCAAAATTTATCATGTTGAATCCTGGTGTTGCCCCTAGAAGCAACAATAATCTTTGAAATTTTATGCCAGACTTCACATCTATAGAAGTATAGACATCTAGCACACCAAATAAGGCAAGAAAATAACCATTCTCGTAGTTGGTAGTTGAAAAAATATTTAAGCATGATGCTATGTAAAATCCAGGCATAGTGTTGCCTAAAAAGCAACAGCATTTATGGAAATCATCCCATATTTAATGATTATATATGTTTAAAGGCATATTGTTTCCGTCCACGTGATATGAATGTCAAGAACGTGAAATAAATAGTTAAATGTCATTCTCCCAGTGTTGCCTGTGGGCAACAGTACGTTTTTGAGGCTTTGGGTTCCGTGAGTATTGCATATGATTTCCATTTCCATCTGTGGCTACTTGCTCAGTAGAATAAACCATAAATTCACTTTTAGATACCAAATATTGAGAGATAAGTAATGTTTCCCCAAGGCAACAGCCCAGTGTTGCCCGAAAGCAACAGGTTCATAACTCGAAAACTACTGAAGTACCAGTATTGGGATTTTAAACTTAGTCATTGTGGCCCAGTGTGGTTCGGAAAATAAACATGTTATATAAAATACTCTGCCAGTTTTTCCTTGGGCACTAATGGGTTAACGGGCAATTCCAGAATTATATGCAGGGTACCTATATGAAAGCTTGTCAATAAATTATCGAGATGATTTGGGCCAAAGCGACATGAAAAACCCAAAATTGGAATTACAAATAATTGAAATTCACTCGAAAATAATTATGCCAACAATTGCAGCTTCTAGCAGCCTGAAATCATTGCTTGCCAGGTCATAATATTATTTGATTAGATCCTGATCCTGAAAGATAAATGAAATCCAAATCACGTTATATTTATAACTTCATTTGCAGCTCAGAATTGAAGAGACTTCTAAACAATGACAAAGGTTCCAACTCCTTCCGTATCATAAAAATGAAATATAGGGTTAAAGCGAAAAATGACTTAAACATTTCAGGTTGAGTCGGCACATCTGAGATCGGTGTCTGATTATTCTGGGTCGCGCTGCAGCATGTAACGCGCGTGCCGCGCCGTAGCAATAATATATTTTGAACCGCGTCTTCCAGATATTACATAAAATGTGCCAATTGTACCAAATTAAAGGCAAATTACCGATACGAATTTTAAGTTCCAAAAGCAATTTCAACAACGATCTCAAGACTTGCTAGAGTTCAGTAAAACCAAAACAAGGCATTTGGATATTGTTTGCTCATTTGCTTAGCGCAATGCAGATGAGGGTTAAATGCAGGTCACGCCTTGTAGTAATCCCGAGATCTAGTAAGAAATTTGCCTGAATATGTGCCGATTTCTGGGGACATACAAGAGTTGGGTTAAATATGAGACTATAGTGACTCGATTCGATGTTCATTAAATATTCAAAGTATAAAATAAAATTAAAAACTTGTTAAAAAACGTACTGTCAAAAAAGTGCATTTGGGCACGTTCTTTCATTATACTGACAAACATTTGCATAATACAGTATGGTATAACAAATAAGTGCTAGTGAACTTTTCAATGTTCCAGATACAAAGCAGCAGATCATGCTAAAATTGAGCTTTCGGCGAGAGCATCGAGGAGACGACATCAACAGATAACCATAAACACAGTCTCAGTAGAATGCTCAAGTCACTTAAATTGATCAGGTTTATCGTGGTTAACTTTTAAGGGAGACCTTGATGTATGCAAGGGCATGTGGACACAGAGTCAGTCCTACACGATACAAGTGTAGCAAACTATCCACACAAGTGTAGTTGATATGTTCCTTAGCTCGAGCGTGGCGTTGAACCCAAACATCATAAATTACTCCATTATTCGTGCCATGGTGGATTCAGGATTATGAACATCGTCTTGGTTGCAACGAAACCTGGTGAACTCACAGTTTTTATAATGACATTATATGCCGTATTTCAACTCAGCTGTGTTCATGTAATCTGGTAAAGCCATATGCCAGAAAAGAATGGTTATCTGACTCAAACTAGGAAGTTAAGAGTTGAGGTGGTCTAATGGGTAATTCCAAATCACTAGTTTAACTGATTAAGATTGACCCCACGTATCCTAAACCACATGTATCAGGGCCTAACCAATTACAATAGGCGCCAATACAAATACAGATCGATAATGTCATTCATTGTGAAAGTTTATCTTCAGTTGGCTGAGACCACAGAGAAAATATGGGCTTGGGGTTCTTAGCTTGAGTCGTTAATTTTAAATCAAGCACCCCATGTGCTGCAGCATGCTGCAACGTCTTTACTTGCGCTTCATTTGATTCAGGAAATTAAAATAAAAGTTTAGCTTCGTTCTAGTGATTTCTGCATCTTCATTGTTTTCATATTCTTGTGTAGCTAAGCTTGAACCAAAAGATTCACCGTCTTTCCTGCCTTCTATAACCTTCAGCCTGAAAAATTCAGATGGTAGAATAATTATTGACCATCGTTCGAACAGCAATATAGCGACAGTGAAAGATTACATTATGAAAATTATGCATAATGATTATTATACCACTCCAGTGCAGATAACCACAGTGCAATATAAGGGCAATGGGCATATTGCACTCTCAGATATCTGATATTTGCACGAGTGCAATATCAAAATATCTACATATGCACGAGTGCAATATCAAAATATCTAAATATGCACGAGTGCAATACTCCATACGAAGGTTGTTTTCCTAACTGATAAGCAATTACTATATGTGCACTGGTTTATATTGTGACCATTTTGTGTCGTGGTATAATACGCTAATCTAACTCCCATAGTGGTATTGTTGCACTAATTGCACTCGGCTTCTCCTCGTGACATTAGTGCTTTTATCAAACTCGGCTTCGCCTCGTGTGATTAGAACTGTAATTAGCACTCGTCAATGCCTCGTGCAATAACAGCAACAATACCACTACGGGTAGTTAGATTAGCGTATATAATAACATCAAAATAATATGAATCATCATATGAGACCGGTTAATTTGTAATTGTAGAGGTAAAATCTGCGACGACAGGCTGAGGGAGGGAATCTAATCGCATGCAAAAACGAACACAATTCTTGTTTGTTATGCGTAATAACTATAATATGTATGTAGGTACGTACTCTTCATCGTCGTCCATTCGAGAGATCCTCAAAAAATTATGAAGATGCACGCAAGCCTTGATCAAAAGACGTGTAGTGCGTTCTCCCGTTTGAAGATGTTCCAGTACTCCCCAACGACGCGTCATATGACCAAATACGCACTCTATGGTCATCCTAGCTCTGAAAATAGTCAACAACGTTTGTCATTGATCACACAAAACCAAATAGAAAATAATCAGACATGTACCACTCAACAAGGGTCAAGCATAAAATGGGCATTGAGCAAACAGGGACCGTCATTCGTCATGGTATACTTTTGTATGACCTCTTAAGCTGTCAACTTGTTAAGTATCATAAAATAAACATCGTATTCACTTCCAATTCTACAAACTGGGGTTAAATCACTGAGGAGCAAAGATGACAGAGATTATGTACTATGTAGGTATATTACCTGGACAACCTATAACTCGTAGTTCTCTGCATTCTAGACATCTTTCCGGAATAGGGTTTGACACAATGCTTCGATAGCTTGAAAGCATCATCCGCGACGATGAAAAAGTCGACCTTGCCAAGTTTCAGCTGCAAATAAACAAATAAGGACACGCAAGTAGTAACTGACATGTTCCATAAACAATGTACAATGTGGTCAGTTAGTGTAATGATATCAAGTCTGGCTCGTGATCGAAAGATCCCAGGTTTGATCCCAGGTCTTATTCCCACTGAGCTACGGGTGAAAGGTACCAAGGTGTCTCAAGCATATGCAGCCACACGGCTCACTCAGCCGAGCGTACAGGAAACTGTGTGGGAGGGGTAAATGAGGAGCTGCCCATTGCAGCAAAGTCGTCACTGATACTTCAATTCCTGTCATTGTCGGACGGCTGTTGGAATAGAACCCTCAAGATAAAATTAGGCTTAAACGTTTTAAACTTGCTCCCTAAAATTAAATGATTCCCCATTCATTGTTACATATTATTGGGTGAAGATGGCATTGTTCCAATGTTCCAAACTGAACGATACTGATTGGTTAATGCTATTTACAGTCTCTGTAACAAAATGAAGATGACGAACTGCCAAGTCTGGGCCTTCTCATAATTCAAGGCAAGTCGTCAACACTCTTCTCGTTCTTTTTCTGATGAAGTTAACAGAGAAGAAGATCCTATTCTACACGCCATGTCCAGTGTCCACTTAGCAGGATTATAATTTATACATGATAATTTCTAGCGTTTTGGTTGGTCTAAATCTTTGAACTGATTTGAGGCAATATTGGGAACACCAATAAATCCTATATCTAGTGACTCATTGATGATTTAAATAAACAGCCCGGCGCCCGCAGTGGCCTTCGGATTAATCGTTATTTTTACTGATAAGCGATTAGATAATGCACGATAACCTATTATAGGTATTCTATTGTCATAATTATTATTTATTGTTATGCTAAGCCAACTTGCTGCTTGTTGGATGGAGATGTGACAACAGTTACCCTCCAAGTATCAAACAGTGAGTGACCTTCGACACGTCTCCATGCAACTGATATCGATCAGCTGCGACATGGATATCAAAATTTGTGTGCAAAAAATCAAAATGTTTGATAGGTACTCCAACTATAACAGAGGTGTCACCACATATGAGATCGGTGTCGGAAATTTCCACAAAACTGCCATATTTTGTACATGCGTGATACTGATTTAACAGTATATTCACGTAATTATTTGGCGCCGCGCGATCGGTAATTTCAGAATGATTCTCCATCCTTGAAGTGGCGACACCTCTGTGAGTCTAACAGGACTGACACAATCAACTCGTAAACAAAATGGTCGGATAACAAATTTTAATTGATTGTGTCGAAAATAATGAAATTTAAGTATGATTGGAAAAATAGTTTGATTATTCAACATACTTGGTGGTCGCCAGGTAAGGGCCGTGCTGCTGGAATGAAACCATTACGGACAAGCTCTCCAGAAGAAAGACCACATCCGAGGCGGTCTTCTGACCAAATTCCACCATCGCTTCTCCCACCGAAGCTGCCCACATTAAAATGTATTACTCTGAAAGGTCGATACAATGCTGTTATTTAATATCGTATTGACAGTATCAATTATGATTGCTTTAATTTTCTCAGTCGACTTAGATCAAGAAGATTTCAGCCTTCCGGATAGACATCTCATCGCCAGGGCAGCACCAGCCAAAAAATGGTTTATAGCCCAACACAATCATGGTCATGACTCAGAATTTATTTCATAAGCAACTAATAAGATTGAAAAGCGTCTTTCACCTGTACTCAGCGTCGCAGAGTGCTAAGAGAACTACCGAAGGATACCCATGGTAATTAATGCAATAGCTGCCTGTTTTTCCGAATCTGGTAATGAAGCAATGCTTGCCGTCAAGGCAGCCTGTAAAGATATTATATTTAGCTTCAATCACGAGTTCTCATTCCCTCGTGGTTATCGCTCTCGAGTCTCGACTCGTCCTCTTACGATAACAGCCGTCAACCGGTACTACACTATCCTCGATACACAGACCTTTCATTGTACCACAACTTTTAAAGTTACTCATCACATATCGTATATCTACTTGCACATATAAATGGCGCCAATAATTAAATAGGTAATGGCTACATTAGACGGCCACCCATTCATGGGACTACACGTCCCCTCCATAGGGGGGGGGGCCCTAGTTTTCGCTCAAAAAGTTTGGATTAGCAAACTGTTGCATTATAAACTGATATTACATACCCAGCACATTCGGCACCTGCCACTTTTCAAAAAAACGATCAGCAATCTTCATCCAGTCTTCTGCGCTTTTTGGGCGGCAGTCAGCAAACTCATCTGCTCTCTCGATTATCAATGTCAAAACCTGTTAATTAATTTCATTAACAAATATTCACAGTCTTCTGTACACTTGTTGTACAGATATGAGGTCAGGTAAGTCTAATTCTTTTCGATGGCATTTGATTAATGCCATATTATACGCTTAGAGCATGGCTGGGAATGCTCTAATATACGCTTAGAGTATGGCTGGGAATGCGCTAATAGAAATTATTGCACGAGGGTTTGCCGAGTGCAATAATTTGTATTAGCCAATTTTGAGGGTACTTGTAGGCGTGCAATAATAAGTAATATTGCACTCCTCACATTGGCTAATACGCTAAGAGCATGGCAAATGGTCATGACGCTTATAAAATTATTGCACTCGGCTTCTCCTCGTGCAATAATTTTGTATTGTCGCACTCGGCCTGCTCCCCGTGCGACAATACAAATTATTGCACTCGTCTACGCCTCGTGCAATAATTTCTATAATACCACTCCAGTGCAGATAACCACAGTGCAATATCAGGGCATATTGCACTGGTCGTGGTATTATACGCTAATCTAACTCCCCAGAAGTGATATTGTTGCACTAATATGCACTCGGCTAACGCCTCGTGCACATTAGTGTACTAATCAACACTTGGCTTCGCCTCGTGTGATTAGTACACTTATTGGCACTCGGCTTCACCTCGTGCAGTAAGTGCAACAATATACCACTATGCGTCGTCAGATTAGCGTATATTAGCGCATTCCCAGCCATGCTCTAAGCGTATATTGTCGCACGAGGAGCAGGCCGAGTGCGACAATACCAAATTATTGCACGAGGCGAAGCTGAGTGCAATAATTTTATTAGCGTCATGACCATTTGCCATGCTCTAAGTGTATTAGCCAATATGAGGAGTGCAATATTACTAATTATTGCACGCCAACAAGTACCCTCAAAATTGGCTAATATCCATTACTCACTACATACTCATACAGCGAGATATTTCCCTTTTTCTTGGACTATAGGGTGAACATTGTACAACAATTTGATGCAATTTAAGGTCACGCTTTTTGGTAAGTGACTCTTCCTGCAGTTACACAAGCAAACTTAGATAAACCGAGAACGAGATGGGCCAGTTGTTATGAAGCCCGGATCGTCTTTGCATGGGGATTTCGGAAATAGGCTAGTCAATAGACTAAGCAGCTGTCCCGGGATTAAGACAATTTGCTCCCTCCCCTCTCCTTCTCCGTTAATACGAGTTTGTGTTTCACGGCAGTTAGAGACGATCACGTTGACACTCTAAGTGGTGACTCAACAATCAACATACTATCATGATAAATTTACAAAGTTAATGAACAGAGACACTAGTATGTACTATCATGTTAACTATAATTTAACGTTCACGTTCGTGATAACGAATGCGACTCTTACCTTTCTCAAAACTTCCGAAAATCGATTGCGTGACAGCATGAACTGGTTTGCAATGTAACCTTGTGTCCTTCCTGACTTCATGTAACTGGAAACGGAAATGAACATAAAAATCGCAATTAGCAAGACTTGTCAAATGTTTAAGCAAATCTCTAACGCTGAGATTAACAAAAGGACGGAACCATAACCATAACCATAATCATAACAATAACAATAACAATAACAATAACAAAAACAATAACAATAACAATAACAATAACAATAACAATAACAATAACAATAACAATAACAAAAAACATAACAATAACAATAACAATAACAATAACAATAACAATAACAATAACAATAACAATAACAATAACAATAACAATAACAATAACAATAACAATAACAAAAAAACATAACCCAATGTCTTTCTGTAACATGAAAAGGGCATTGGGGAATACCTCAGTGTCATCACAAGCTTTTCTCTCGCTGATAAACTCGTTAGTTTGCGAGCACTCGGTTTCGGATCTAGATCTTGCTTCAGCTTCATAAACAATGAGCTGAACTCAGCTCTTGTCATCCCTAACTGGGTCCTGTAAAGCGTTTTCACTCTCACAACCGCCTCGTTGTTTGTTGAAAGGGGTTAGGGATAGGGGGATAGGGATTTAAGCAGGGCTAAAATGTTTAATATTATCCCTTACACGCGCCCAAATCCTTCGCCTGACAGTACTCCCATGGAACTCCCCCCAGTTTCCTAAAAGCCCAGTAGAAAAGGTATGAGGGGGCCAGGCCGCATCTGGGATTTTCTCAAAAACTGTCTCTGAATTCAAATCTTTGAAGCTTTGGTTTTTAAGGCCTCAATTTACGTTAGAGTACCGTATTAAGTAACTATCAAGCATCGGAGGAGGAGGTAGCGTGGTAACAAAATATTTTGTGCAAATTAGTAATTGCATTACGAGACAAAATATTATATATGGAACAATAATCCTGGGGATGGAAATATTCGGGGTTCGAACACATGGGCACTTAATCACAATCTGCACATGCATTCCGACACAATTCTCGGGAGCTCCTCGCCTCCTCCTCCTTTCACACAGCATTTTGCAATCCACTGTTTGCTTGGAAACCCATGATGGGACACCCGTAAGGGCTTTGAAATTGAATAAAATCAGTACAATACAAATCAAAAATAAAACCACAAGTATATTGAGATGCCTAAAATATCTACGCCGCAAAGCGTGGCCTGATTGCCACTACCATTTCACTGTACATTCAAAATAGCACTCAAAAACTGTAAAAACCAAATATACACACTCATGACTCAATATGGATATAGACTTGACAAGCTCAAATTCAATTCGGTGCGGCGGCACAAAAACTGCATTTCATATTGGTAATTTGAACCACTCTGCACTGATCTATTTATTGAAACTTTTTGGGGTACGAAAATATGTTGATTTTCCGAAAAATCCCCCAATCTTTTGCCTTAAAAATATATCAAATAGGCAAAAAATTCGGTTGTTTTTATGTAAGGTACGTACTTGAACTGTTCCGTAGTTCCACATCGGAATAGATGGCGTATTTGAGTTGAGAAGGCTCCGAATTCTGGCCTTCCTCTTAAGTAAGCCTTAGTACGGGCCCTGATGATAACTTTATTTAAACAGGTGAATCCATGAATCACGGATACTCATATGTACAAGAGTAATGAATGATATGCAGTGAACAGTCAAAAGATCAGGTACCTGGTACATCAAGTTTCAAAAAACAATAGAAACGTCGGATATGAGGGATTCCCGACTGGGTATGAATAACGAAAATACCTTTCTACCGTAATGGTACTACATACATAGATACATACATACATAGATACATACATACATAGATACATACATACATAGATACATACGTACATAGATACATAGATACATAGATACATACATACATACATACATACATACATACATACATACATACATACATACATACATACATACATACATACATACATACATACATACATACATACATACATACATACATACATACATACATACATACATACATACATACATACAAACATACGTACATACATACGTACATACATACGTACATACATACATACATACATACATACATACATACATACATACATACATACATACGTACATACATATTACATACGTACATACATACGTACATACATACGTACATACATACGTACATACATACATACTTAAATACTGATATACTTACATGCTTACATTCTTACATACTTACATACTACTTTTATACCGTTCATACTACATACCTTGTTGCACATTTGTGGCTGATTACACTGTATATGCCCTTTTTCAGCGAAATATTCACGATTTTAAGGACACCAAATGCCAGCTTAAGTCTTTTCCTCCTTGTCACAGCCATGCTGTAGAAGATAACCACGCTATTGGTTTATGGTATTTCATATTACATTGGTACAATTACCTTAGGAGGTTTATTTATGGAGGTTGTAATTTGGGGATATTTCAGAAAAATGACAGTTCAAAATGACGTCATTATCATATGTTAACAAGAGTCATGAATCTAGAAAATCCCCATATTTTCAACTTACTAAAATTTGAAACACCGAAATTCTATCCCACTTAAATACACCTCCTAAGGTAATTGAAATCAGTAGAGAAAATTGCAGTAGCACAGAGATTTTCTCTGTAACATAAGGGTTTTTAGGCCCTAAAATATGATTTTCTTCAGTCACATTAGCACATTCAAGTTCTGTACCTTTGATGTGGTGACATGGAGAACCTTTATGTTTTACTATGGGAATCCCCTTCAGTCAATGCTATAAGAAATGAAGCTCAACATCTTATATGATAACATTATTTTTAATTTTTCATTTAAGAATTGAATTAAATGTTTACAGCACAATTACAATGTATATATTTTCTCAAGTTTATATAATAATAAATGAAGCCTCTATGTTGTGCAGAGGGAAAACACTCAGTCAATCATTAAGACTGTTAACATAATGAAGATAATATGGTACTGTGCAAGGACTCAGGATCCACTGATATGAAATGAGCACCTAACACAGGTTTTTTAACCTTAAGAAATGAAATTTAATCTGAATTTTTACAATCCATAAATGAATTTTGAATTTCAAATATACTAGGCATGTATTATTTAGAGGCATTTGCATGCAGATCACTCAATTGATGAAGGCTTCAATAAAGATACACAAAATTGTGTGCTTTTGATGAAATTTATATAGAAAGCTTCTTTAAATATATTAATGGGAAAAATATATACTGTAATTGTGCTGTAAAAATTATTTTCAAATTCAAATTCAAATTGACACGTGAAAAGTAAATCCATGCATTTTTATTGGGGCCTCTGTCAATCGAGCGATCTGCACACATATGGGGAATAGTTTCACAGAGAACAATCTTAGGTGCATGTAACGGTCGTCGGTCGATCGAATGGAATTGGTCGATAGATCAACTTCATTTGATCGACTGATGTGTTTTTAACAGAAAATCTTTAAGCTAGTAGGGAAACAAGTAAATGTTGCTTATTTAAACACAATTCAAGTCAACATGGACCATTAAAACACATCATTCGTTCAAATGGAGTTGATCGATTGACCAATTCCATTCGATTGACCAACGAACGTTACGGGCGCCTTATCATTTCTAAGTTACTATGTTAAAAAACAAATCATAGCTCTTTGTAAATCTTAGGCGGCCGTAACGTTCGTTGGTCGATCGAATGGAATTGGTCGATCGATCAAATTCATTTGATCGACTGATGTGTTTTAAATAGAAAATCTTTGAGCTGGTAGGGAAACAACTAAATATTGTTCATTTAAACACAATTCAAGTCATTACGGATCAGTAAAACACATCATTCTTTCAAATGGAGTTGATCGATCGACTGACGAACATTACGGCCGCCTCAACTTCATAAGAGCCTTCAGAAGAATTCACTAGGCCTGACAAATTCCTTAGGGATCATTCACATATTACGTAATCAATTTTTGGCCAATTTTAACCCCCTCCCCCTCATAATCAGTTGTATTTGCTACAATAACATGTAACATAATCATTAAGAACCCCCATACCCCTAGTTGATTACATAATATGTGACCAATCCCTTACAGAGATGTTGCATCTTCAGAAACTTCCACAAAAGTGCCTTAAATTATATGTTTGTGGTACTGATTTGACATATATGATATATGCTTGTGACATCGAGGAAAAGAAGTAAATTTATTTTACAATAGACATCAACTGTCAGGGCAAAAAGTGGTTCTAAACAAATCTGCTGATAAAGGATGTGAATTTATTGGGGATGTGAATTTATTGAAGTTTTAATTTAATACGCAATATAAAGGTAACAAATGACTTATTGATAGCTTGTGATAAAAGATCTGCTACAGTGTTGATTATGTTGGACCTCTCAGCAGCATTTGATACTGTTGATCACAAGAAGTTACTCGAAATCTTGAGTCATGAGATTAAAATCAGGGGAACTGCTTTGAAGTGGTTCAAGAGCTTTTTGATGGGCCGATCTCAATGGACTAGGCTGGGGAGCATTGTCAGTGACTCCATAACTCTTCAGTTTGGCGTACCTCAAGGCTCTGTGCTTGGGCCAATTTTGTTCAACATATACACTAGATCATTGTACAAAACAATTGAAAAGACTGGGTTCATAATTCATGGGTATGCTGATGATCAGCAGGTGTATAAGACATTTAGTCCTAGTGAACAGGCTGAAGTACTTAACACCCAGGTCATGAATTGCTTCAATACTGTTCGTGACTGGATGATTGACTTTTGCCTGCAACTTAATCCTGGTAAAACTCAAATCATGGTTATTGGACCTCCACATATTTTGAATCAGATTAACATTGGTGGTATAATTCTTCCTGGTAATATCTGTATAAGATTCACCTCTAATGTGCGAAACTTAGGGATCACAGTTGATAACAAACTTTCATTTGACACTCATGTTACTGCTCTCAAGAAAGACTGCTTTCGCCTCATCAGAAATGTAGTAAAGAAGCGATTCATCTTCTCAAACGATCAGATGAAACTTGTTGTAAATAGTATTGTGGCCTGTAGACTGGACTACTGTAATTCTATTTATTTTGGTATCAACGAAAACCTGTTAAACCAACTTCAGCTTATTCAGAATGCAGCTGCTAAAGCTGTAGTGGGACTCTATAAGCATGACCACCTTGGTGAAACTTTAATTGAACTTGGCCTCAGTACAATAAAACATTACCTTAAACCTTATAGACAGGCAATGTCCATTGAGTTATAATTGAATAGAATTGAGTTAAATGTTTTTAGACCCAAAATAGTCAGCCAAAATTCTATCATATATTATTTAATGAAATTTGTGTTTAAAAAACCTTACAGACAAATAAAATTATAATTAAAATTAAAAACGAAAAATTTCAAAGTGCAGTAAATCCTGAAATAATGATCAAAAACTCCTTAATTGGATTGTCAGTTCTCCAAACACATGAAATAGACAGCAAATAGTTTTCCTCGGGTTGAAAACTGTCTATGGTTGTGCTTCACAACCCTTTCACTACCCTTTTGACAAAGTATATACTGCTTTTGACTGATTAGCACACCTGCACATGAAAACTATACATGAGGTGAATTGTGGTATATTGTTTTCTTGATATACAATCTTATATAATTTGATTTTACTATCAAGAAACACAATTTTGCGATTATTAAGGGTTTATTAATTCCATTTTCGATATTTTTTCTTTGAATTTCTTTTGTATATATTCAAATGTTTAGTATTTACCACTATGTGGAGATCCTGAAGAAGAAATATTTAATTTCGAAACTGTCAGTCAATCAGTGGTATACATAGTCTGTGGGTTTGAGATCATTTTTGAGATTTGTGTTTCACTGCATCAATGATCAATCACTTCAAACAAGTAAAACATTTCATTCTATAAAGATTAGCTTATAAACTTCATCCTTCGTTTCCACACCTTATATCCAACTAAATTAAAAAGTCACATCTTTTGTGTCATGAATATAACTAACCTTTAGTTTTTAGAAGGTTACTTATATAACTAAACTTTACAAGTCAATATCCATTGATTATAATAAATACGGAAATACCTACCTACATGAATAAAGTAATTGTTGTTCAAATAAAAGGTTGCTTGAAAATAGATAATTTAAAAGTAAATTGGTCAAGCAATTTCCTGGATAATAGTTAGGAATAATGAAATCAGATGAACAAGGTTTATAAGCAAATAGTTTAGTTTAGTTTAAATACCATGATAGCTAGAAATTATTATAATAATAGCAGAAACGCAAAGAACGAAGGGTTACACCATGAGCGCGCGTAAAACCAAGGATCTGGTTAGAGAACCAATAGCTAATATTTTCCTAACCTTGTCCAAACCATGGCCTTGGTTACGTGCACGGAGTGCGTGGCGCGGCACCTGATTGTAGGGGAACCTTAATCAGGTGTGTCGATACGCTTGCCGCGCACTTTGTTTTGTGCACAATGCCCGCACATTGCCATAACCAGCGCCCTATTCTGCGCGCGTGGCGTGGCGCGCCGTCGTTCCCGGGGAACGATGGCGCGCCACGCCGTTCCCCCTCAGAATTAGACTGAAGGCATTTAAATTTAGTTAGATGAACCCGCATATGTATGTGTGCATACGCGCCGCACAACGAAAAAGGAATATACATGTTTAGCAACAATTCTCATTGAAACTTTTTATAACTAAAGGTGTTGCAAAACGCTTGCCACGCCGCGCATTTTTCGCAAGAGACCAGGGTCCTGGTTAGAGCAAATCGACACTCAAACTGTTAATTCGAGGCTTGCTTTTTTAATATTGTCAGTAGATGCTGGTCTGTAATGTTGTAAATTATTGTCTTTTAAATTTTCCATACTAGAATCCATGCATGCAAGTATACACTATACAATTGACAGTCTTTTTTTCATAATCTTCACATGTTCTGAATTAGTTTTACCAGTATTTCATATCACATCAATTGTTTTCAATCCTCATACCTTTTTTATTTGGCCATTGTAAGATATAACTTTTTTCAGCATTTCCAGGATGATTTACATTCAAATGGAGATCCTTAAGATAGACTCTTGATAAATTCCAAAACTGTCAGTAGATTTGCTTGGTTGTGTAAAATTGTTAGATTCATTCCATTCATTATCATCCTTGAGTTTCACTCATATCTCATTCAACTAAGCCCAACTAGCACAGAAAAACTTGTGTAATGGCATGAACATAAGGAACAGGAAGCATGTCACCCTCATTTTTATTCTGACCATTTGTTTTATTCTGATTTTTTAAATTTGCAATGCAGAAGGTCATGAATACACCCGGATCCATCCAACAGGCCTCTTCTTCTCTACACTAAGTGTGTTACTTAATTTCTTGATGCTTGGAGTAAAGACAAAGACCAAAGAGTGCAAGTTTCAGTTTCATTCAGGCTGCTGGTCACTGCACTTGATGGTGCTATACCATGGTACCAGGGGGTGACTCAGTGACTGCCTACCTCATAAAAAGCTCTCACAGTTTAAACACCCCAAAAGCTGAGGTAGGTATTGGACTGAAGATGCCTGCACACCACTCTTTTTGGTGTGACTCACTTAGATCCTACTGCTCTCCATGCCACCTTGCATTACCTAAACTCTAAAGGGATCATGTTGACATTCAAGTATAGAGTTGGAGAAAAGTCTTGCAGATTGGTGTCATGAAGAAGGATTTCTTTATGATTTGAATCTGTCTAAATGTGCTGATTATACCCATTCTATTCAGCTAAATGAACCTTGAGTTTTCTCTCATTTTGGAGAATGTTCTTTTCAAAAATCTGGTCCTAAGTTATGGAATAGTCTCCCCTTGGAAATTAAAGAATACTCTGGTATTTCAGTATTTAAATCTTGAAACTTATTTGTTCAAGCAAGCTTTTGACATTTAGAGCTTATTATTTAACTTATTATGACATTCATCTTATTATTTTTAACTTTGTATTTAAGTTTCGAATATGCTAACAGTGCTAGTGCTCAATCAATTTTCTGCCTTTATCTTTGTTGAATTATTGTTTCATTATTGAAGCTTTGTATTCCCTACACTGGACAAAGACTGCTGATGAGCTTAGATTCCTCAATGAACTTGAAACCATTGAAACTAATGCATACCATCATGTGCTTCAGAGGAGGATTGGGGTCCCATCAGATTCATTCAACCCAACACAATTGCAAGAATGTGTGATACACCAATACTGTATCATATTTGGTGTATCATTATGACTTGTCTGGATCTACTTAGATTTCTGATGAAGGCATCCCCACCAAATCAAAGACCGAGGAGGAAAATGTTGGAAACTTTTTTGGCTTGACTTTTTTCAAAGAAGCATAGCTTCAGCCCAGGTTCAATCCCCCTGAATTTTTCAACTCCAACTTACCAACCCCCTCCCTCTGAATTTTTTAAATCCCCCACTCCCCCCTTTTGGGCACCCCACCCCTGAATTTCAAAAATTGAACCAACCCCCAACCAAAAACCAGAACTTTTCCTAAGATATGCCCCATGCATAAATAAGTTTCACATTGTAGGAATAATGTGAAAGGTTACTACTACAGTTTATTGGTGGACTCAAGAGTCAAGTGTCATAGGTAAGTCATCAATTTCAATTTCCTGCACTTTTGTAAGATTTTGGTAATACCTAAGTAACTGGATGTTACAAAAATCAGATACTGTAATCTTATTAATGATTAATAGTTATAACAGGATTCAACATATAACTTCTTGTGAAAATTCTATGTCCACCCCCCCCCCTTTTCCCTCTAAACTGTGATACTCCGAATTCCAGTGTTCTGGGTGGCCCAGCCTTGCAGTTGTAAGCTGTGAGGGGCACAGTTGCCAAGAGAAAAACACAAATTCAAGAGAAAAACACAAATTTGATTTACATTTCACTACATTAGGTATATTCATAAAATATGTTTCTATATAGGTATGTTAAGATTCCTGAATATGTAAAAAAAATATATATATGATTGGCCTAATATGATTGGTCTGATCTCTAAAAATATGATTGGCCTAATCTCTTTTTGAGTTTATTAAAATCTGAACACATTTATTCAAAATACAAAATATACGATGACTAGATAAATAAAAGAATAAATAAAAGAAGGCTATAGCACTGATCTTAATTTGAGCATATTTATAGCTCTGAAGCTCTGAGTTGCTAGAGTTAGCAAGGACTGTGGCAAGGCTGAAATGACGGACTGAATCGCTGGTGCTACTATCACCCCACTTAAAGAACCTGCCATCAGGGAAAAGTGATGCTCTTCTGGAAAGTATATTGCTCAAGATCAGGCTTGTTATAAATCTTAGACAAAAATGTTCAAAATATCAACACAAATGAGCACACAGGATGTATTTTCAATACCTGGATGGATTTGTGCTTTTTGTCAATGACAACTTGCAGCAGTCATGTGGAATCTCATCAACCTACGAAAGTTCAAAAAAGTTGTTTTCAATCCAGTTTGTCCCATCACCCAGAGTTTGTATTTTCAGAAGGTACTGTTTAAGGTTCTGTTTGAGGTGTGAAACAGGGGAGGAGGGGTCTTCAATATGGAAGATACTCCTCACCTTATTCCAGAGGACACTTGATTTATAGATAAAGTTTTCACTAGGTGCAGGAGTTATCATAAACAGCTGCTTGTGTCCTCTGTGGGAAAGTTTGAATTGGTTATAAATTGCTATTGGACTTCTATATTTCAGAACTTTAAAAGTTTCACAAGCACAGTGGTATGCATATAAGTTTTTCAGAGCCATGATACCAGCTTTCAAAAATAAAGGCTTACTGCTTTCCTTTATATAAAATTCTGGAGGAAGTTTCTGATCTGGATAAGATCTGGATCTGACACATGTTTTAAATTTTTCATTGTATTTTTCCCTGTCACCAAACAGAACCCTAACAATTTTCTTTTGAGCAAGAAAGAGTTTCCTTATTTTTGCATCATGCATGGAGCCCCATACTGTTATACCATATGTCAGGTAACTTTCAAAGAGGGTGTGATACAAATTGATATATAAATTTTCCGGAATGAAAGTGGATATTTGGTTTATACTTCCAGTACAACTTGCAAGTTTTTTAGTCAGAGATTTTAAGTGTGCATCCCAGGACAGAGTGTCATCTATAGTTATGCCTAAGAACTTTATTTCTGAGACTCTCTTAATTTCAGTATTTCCTATATATATTTGGGGACAATCACCTTCATCATCAAGAGCCCGTTGCCCTTTCTTAAAATACATGAAGCAAGATTTATCAAGGTTTATGTGCAATTTGTTCACCATAGTGTATGTTGACACCAGCTTAAGTATTCGGTTTGCTTCATGGTAAGCTTCTAATTTACATGGTGCTTTGATAAATATATTGGTGTCATCAGCAAAGAGTATCATTGCACTATTCTTGGATATATAGCTAATGTCATTGACATAGATTAAGAATAAGAGTGGGCCTAGACAACTGCCCTGGGGAACACCAAAGGTCACATCCAGTGTGTCTGAGATTTCTCCAAGGGTTGACACATTGCTTTCTGTTAGACAGGTAGCTCTTTAAGAGCTGTAATACATTGCCTCTTACCCCATAATGGTTAAGTTTCTCAATTAATATACCATGATCAATTGTGTCAAATGCTTTGCTTAAATCTATGAATATGCCTAAAACATGATCTCCTTGTGACAGGCTATTTCTAACAAGATCAATTGAGTAGTTGAGTGCATGACTTGTTGAGTGGAGCTGTCTAAAAACCGAATTGCTTATCATGCAGTAGTCCTTGAGATGTGAAGAAATCATAGAGCCTACTGTATATGACCTTTTCAAAAATTTTCCCAAATACTGGAAGTGTTGAAACAGGCCTGTAGTTTTTAAAGTTCTTCATCATCTTTTTTGTAGACTGGGGTTATTTTTCCAAGTTTTTTAGTTCATCTGGAAACTTTCCAACCTTCATGAGGTAGTTGAAGTGGTGGGACAAGACGGGGCTAATAATTTTTGAGGACTTTTTATTATTCCTATGGGGATGTCACTGGATTTTCCGTTTTCAAATCAGAAATTATTGACAATATTTCCTCCTCAGAACACTCACTCATATACATGCTATTTGATTGACTTTGGGGCATGTAGTCACTATATTTACAGTTTTTATCTTCAATTTCAACTGAGTCATTTAGTTTGGTAGCAATGGATACGAAGTATTTATTGAACTCATTTGCAATTTTCTACGTTCTGTTATACGTTCATTGTTGATTACAAAGGCAGGTTTAATTTCTTTCTTTCTTTTGCCTCGAAGTAAGTTTATGATTTCCCAGGTTTTTTTAGGATCCCCAGAAGCAGATTCAAACTTTTCATTATTATACTTCTTCTTTTCAAATGTTATTATGTGTTTTAGCACTCTTCTATAGTCACTAAATATTTTATGAAGTGCTCTATTACCATTTGGATCTTTTTTATTGCAAGTAGATTTCCAGTTATGGTATAGTTCATCTTTCTTGGCAACTGCAGTGATAATTCCATCAGTAATCCATGGATTGTTAATAGTGTTTCTAACAGAAGTTTTGGGTACAGTTAGCTTGCAAGTGTCATCCAGACATTGTTTAAATTTCTGCAAGAATAATGAAAAGTTTGAGGTAGTTAAGGGGTTGATAAGGGAGACCATATCCTTTTCTAGCTTTTCTACAAATTTGTCAGTATTTTTCGCTGAAAATTCATAGTACTGAGTTATTCTTTCTTTTTTCGTGGCTTTAAGATTAAAGTTAACTTTAGAGGTAGAGAATATGAGTGAGTGTCCTGCGCCACAATTTCCAATAACTCCAGAGTTGGTTATGGTACTTATTCTATTCGTAAAAATATTATCAATGCATGATTTACTGTTAGTAGATTTATTGTGGTGAGTTGCAATGGAAATTACTGGGAAGAGCCCCTCAGATATAAATAACTCTTCAAAAGAATCAACATAAGAGCAAACTCCATTTTTATGTAGATTTATGTTATAATCACCAAGAATATAAGTTGCACAATTTTTTGGAAGGCCTTTCATTAAGTTTGACATTTCATCCATGAATTCATTCATGCTCGAGTTTGGTGGCCTGTATATGACCCCAACATTGGCCTTAAAATTACTTTTAAAACCTCTCCGTTCTCTCTTGTCACCCACTGAAAATATGAGAACCTCATTGCAGTTGACAAGGGAGGACCTCCCATCTTCAAACACTGATAATTCACAGTTTAGTGTCTTCCCTCTCCTACAATCCATGCACCTTTGGATTGGACTCAATTCGTGACTGATTACGGTTCATTTATTTCGAAATAGCAACATCTGTGGGATTGCTTAATAATTGCCTTAATAAAGAATATGAATAACACGAATGGAGAAATTATAAACCTGACATCTTCATACGTGCCAGTTTTGCGGATGTCGATAGCTTAAATTGCGTTGCTTCCTGGTATACTCTGGTATTTAAGGTGAATCTGACAGAGCAGCCACTTATCTTCAACTTTTCATTCTTAATTTATTTGTTGGCTTCTCAAACTCCAGGCTTGCCTTAACTTTGCATATTTTGTTTTGGCTCATACAATAGCCCCAGCAAGTATGATTCCTATGCCCCGGAATATGCTTATTATTCTATTAATGACTGCATGTGGGATTACACCATGGGGTAGTTGTTGACCACTCAGCCTGAATTACTCGGAAATTAAAATTCATTGGTCCCAAAATCTGTCCTCAGGATAACAAAGCAACAACTAACCATGATATTCCCATCCTTGATAATTTTATTTTATTTGTACGATATCTATGTTTGTAAAAAAGGCATGAAATTTAAATTACTTGTTTTCTTCGAATTACTTGTTTTCTTCAATTTTATTGAAGACAAGCATTTGCCCACGAAATGTTTGGGTTCTGTGAACCACTACCTATTCTACAGTTTGGTATAAAAAATACAGTCTAACTTAAAAACCATACTAGGTAGAATTGTCCTATGCATACTAAACCAGTCACAACTTATGGAATAATGGAATGAGATAAGGAATTAAGATTCAATTAAATCAATGATATTTTTTTTATCGTGTAGGTAGACTTTTTATCGTGTAGGTAGTCATCTCACAGCAAACACTCAGCATTCGTAAACTGTATGGATATGTCCCATTTGACAACAACTTTGCTTTTCCACCTTTACTTGGAAGCCGATAATAGGGCTACCAGGCAAATGTAAAGCAGCCAGTATATATGTATTTTTTTCTACACCTTTTAGAGCTTTTGGAAGGTTGGCCTGCCGGTTCCAAAAATAGGGAAAAAGGAAAAGGGGGAATGAGACTGGTTCGGTTAAAATAGGGCAAATAATCTTCCATTAATTGTTTAATACAACATTGAATCCACTTGAAGGTCGTAATCTTACAAAGATGATTGCCTAAAAGACAATATTACGCCGGAATTTGGATCCTTTGTTTCCTGTTGCCTGCTTCCTGTCAAATGGAAGCAGGCAATCAATTGTCCGATTACTGTATTCTATTAGTTAAAATTTCAGGCATCACAACAGATACAAATGAATAAGAGAATAACCCTAGACCCTACATATTCAAGAATGTTAGCAGAGGTGTTTAAACCTCATCCAAATTTATGGGACAGAAGCCGTAAGTCATTTTTGAGAGTTCCTCGACAACGATTTATTAACATCTAAGATAATTGCACAGAAGGCAGTTTCATATACATCGTGATACTCCTAAACTTAATTGATATAATACACGTCACTCAAGTGTTTTCACGCTTCACGGTTGAAATTGAGTATTCAACTGGTCGCACCGTATCACATACATTAATCACAGCCACTTGGGTTATTTGGATACCGCCCGACTTAATCGCTACGCTCTTGAAATAATACAATCGCTCCGCTTGTGCCTCATTCAAAAATAACCAACGTTTGTTCATAGAAATAGAGCCCAGCGTTGCAGTGATTAATGTATAATGTATAATGTATGAAACTTAATTCTCTAGGCAACTAAGTGGTAAATATTGTATGCCTATATAATACTCGCGATAATTTATTGATATATGATGAATATGAACAGCTTCACGCCGAGGTATTTGATATTCGAAGGTGTCAAAATTTAAAATTAAATGGATAACTTTCATGTCTTCGTGAGAAATTTCTATATGAAAAGTCTTCTCACGATGACGGATTTCTTGATGTAACGTCGCGTATTCCACAGGTAAGGCCTGGCATCACAAGACAATGCAACATGGTGATAAGACTGTCGTTGTAAAAGCAATAATACAGTTAGAGCAACGTCTCATAAAGGAGAAAAGGATTAAGAGCGGGAAGGCATTATTCCATTTGAACATGGCCGGCTTTTCCAGACCAGAGGACAAGTGTGAGTGCCCCAAGAATTACATGCAGTCAGTCTACAGTCAGTCAGTAATCGTTGATAACCATGTCAGATTATACTAGCGATAAAATTAGATTGAACTGAAGTGCATGGGATGAACACAGCCTTGTTCATTTTAACTTACTTTTACAGATGACGGTTTCCTTAAAGGGAAGTGGGATGCCTTTTTAGGTCACCTGGCGAAACTGCTAAAGGAGAAGAAGGTCAGTTGAGAATATTTTGCGCATTTGCATTGCCTGTTTTTATTGCTTGATTGTCACAGACACAGACACAAACACAGACACACAAATGGCAAATGGCCGAATACATTATACGTGAAGTAACACCTTCATTATCATAATTCAGCGATTGGATGCGGAGACCTCAGAAAAGAGTGATCCCTCCTCGGCTACTTTAGGTCGGTGGAGTTCTTGGGAGAAAGACTACAATGACTGGTTGCAAAGGGCTATACCTACCAATAACTTCGGACGTGGTCCTTCCTCTGGCGAGAAACTGGCAGCCGGTACTTGGTCGCTTGTCATTATAACAGCTCACAGTGCTCGTCGTTTTAAAATAAAGCTACAAGTTTTCATTTGTGACGATTTCCTGTTCGTGTATGCATTATGCAAAAATTTGGCTTGTTTTTACCAAGTTGTTTGAACAATAGGTACCTAAAGTCCAGTAAATCCGTTCAATCACAATATTTGATATAATATATTATTGGTGATTTAGCTGTATAATAAATTTTCAGGGCCAACTACCTCCACCCCGAAGGGTGAAAAGATTCATGATCACAGTACCTCGCCAACTCTTTACTGGAAGACCCCTCCTTCTAAGGCGAGGCGACTTCTTGATACAAGTAAGAATATTAATATGTTTTCTTACTACTTATAATTCTTCCTCATATATGAATAAATTAACAATTTCACAATTCAAAAGGTTACAGAAAAGTGCTCCAATAATTAAAATACAACACATCAAGATGTAATATAGACCCCAGACTGTCAAACCACCTCTTTGCAATGGTTTGAACTTCTCTAACGCCCGTAAAAGCAATTTATTTTACGCTTTGCTTCGCCTTGACAAAGTAAGTCTCAGTATAGGTACGGTAACCACATTATCGCACTGTTAAGTTTATGTTCCGCCTCTCCTTGAGTGGGATGCCAGTAGGATCAAACTCAAGAGATTGAGGGTTAAACAATATAACTGATACGAGAGAGTTGTAATCAGAAGCTCTCGAAAGTCCTGTGATTTTCGTCGTCGTATCTGAGAACTTATTATGGAGATGTGTCTGGTTGAGTGGTGTCAAGGAAGGGTGGAGGGACTGAGGGAGTCGGACTGTCGAGTGGGTGGCAGCTGTGACGAGAAAATCAAATATACACTAATACACGAATTGTAACAAGACAAGAAGTGGAGTCAGTAGTTGGAGAAGTGAACTCCGGAGTCTATAGGTTTGAATGTTGCAGAAATGTTAGTGGGGGGGGGGGGCTCCAAAGGGGACAGCACTTGGGGACGCTGTCTGTTCTTTTGAGGGTAGGTTTCCTCGCAGTACTAGTGATTGCAGCCTGTTCTGTCAAGTCGAGATGAGATATGTATGGCAGGGATTTTAGGATTTTGATGTCGTTGCATAGTGGTATGGTTGCATACCACTATGCAACGTTAGATTAACGTACATAAATTTACTATATTACTATAATACTATCAATACGAAATAATTTCATGCAATAATTTTTATAGTAGCATTTTGACATCTTATAAAATATAGGAACAGGGTTTCTGGAAATGCTTCGACTTGTGCAATAAGCAAAATAATTTGTCCTCTGCTTCTCCTCGTGCAATGGGCCGAAACCCCTCCGTTTCCCTTTGTTACCTGCTGATGGGACATCAACATCGCAGATGGCAGGGAAACCTTGCAACTGTAGGGTAACCGCTGATGATTCACAGTTTAGTCTCTTGAACTGCCTCTTATGTCAATCCTTGAATTAGAAAATAGATTGCAGTATTTTTGTTATGATTGTAGTATACCCATACACCTCTATAGATAAGACATTGGATTCAATAATATCGCAATTGTTTTATGCAATTATTTCAATAATTGCATAAGATATTTTTATCTGCTATACTGTTCTTTTACATCTTCCTTTTCGCAGGTTTCGCAGAATCAGCCTCTCCAACAACCCCCGCAACATCAAGTATGACCATATTCGTGGTATTTCTATAATATCTGTCTGTCACTAAACCGTCCATTTGACTTGCTGGTTATTAAATTTTTTCTGTGCAGTTTAAGTCCAAACTGCAGTTTTTTGTGCTTTTACTCCGCCCAAAATTACGCTGCGCATCGTTGATAATAAATGTAGGAACCACGCGAACCCATCAAACCTCCGAACCCACTGGATTTAGCCTCGAACCACTCAAAACAACCCGAAACCACTAACTAAAACCATCTCGAAACCACTCGAAACCACCCGAACCCACCCAAAACTCATACTCGGGGTGGGTTCGCAAGGTTATGCTTGTACTGGTGGATTCAGGTGATATCGGGTGGTTATACCCGAACCCACTGAAGCCCACCCGAACTCACCCTAACCCTAATTAGCTTGCCATAACCATAGTGTTAGGGTTGGGGCCCAGCCCTAACACTAACCCAGCGAAACTCTAGGGATGTTCGAACGTTCAGTGATACGATAAAGTTTAAAAGTTTAAAATCAGTAAATCACTAAATTTTGGCTGGTTTCGGGTGGTTCCACATTTGAGTAAAGTTTGTACTCGCTTCGGGGTAGGTTCTGGTGGGTTCGGATAATTTTTACATTTTGATTACCAAATCACTGAAAAACGAAGTTTCGAGTGGGTCAGGGTGGGTTCGTGCGGGTTCCTGTTTTTAGTATCGGCGCACTGAGTGCCACATTGCCACAAAATTGCAGTTCGAACTTTCACCGTTTTATTGTAAAAGAGTTGAGCTGAATAATTAATTCAGGTGTCCACCGTGATTCATCAGCCTGTTCTGCTAATACGTCGACGAAGAGTTCGGATTTTGAAAAGAGTAAGACTATGACATCTTGTAACTTTTTAATGATTGATAAAATTTAATTTGCTTACAGTAGCAGTCTTTTGTATTTACCTTATAAATCCTATCCGCCAGCCAGCGAGAAAATCTTAACTCGATAAGTGTCGTTCAATTTTGTTTGCTAAATCGATTTTACGTTATTGATTTGAGTTGCCTTTAGATTTATTTGGCAAAGTAATACCGTCTACCTTGAGCAACACCCGGGCAAAATAAACCATGGTAAATGAAACTCCAAATGGTCAGGGTGAAAGTTCATATGAAAGGCCGATTACAGCCAGTCTACTCCGCGTAAATTGCGATAGGTTTTCTTACTCCAGAAAATTTTGCAACTCTGATCAAGGAGGACCTCAAAAATTTTCAGCGGGTACTTTCATTTCACCGTGTTATTTTTTTTACGTCTGAATCAGTATTTCCTCTATCTGTGCCTATTTTCAGTCGAGAGTCGACGATAATTTAAAAGCTTATGATAACGGCTTAACGGACTTTGAAAGTAGAAACCCTTAAAAATTTGTAGTCTTAAGAAATAAGGATCAGAATGGACGACGAACGGGCATCATGAGTTAAATATTGAAATTCCTCGATTAATTATGCCGCTTGAGTCGAAGTAAGGATTGATATGTAGCCAGCTGTGTGCTGGCTCCAGAGCACCCTACTTACCTTAAATCGGACATAATTATCACGGACTTTAGTTTGATGGACCTAAAACTACACGGACATTAATATTCACGATCGGTCCTGCCACTTCAAATTTCATCAAAATTTCAAAATTATCGGCCCGATTTTTCCCATTTTCTTCCACGATTTGAATCTTCAATTAAAGATTTTTCAATATTTTTCGTTAATTGATGTGATAAATTTCCAAATTGCAGGTACTAAGCATGAAAAAGAAGTATAATCTCGTTAAAAAAAATTTCATTTGTGCTTTTAAGGAGATAAAGCCAGAAATTTTGCGTCTATATCCCAGAAACTTTATGGGGAAATGCCGGACTCAATTTTATACGGACCTGAAAATCACGGACATTAGTATCACGGACTAAATTTTCACGGACATTAGTATTCACTCTGAGGTGCTCAGCGTGAATGTAATGTCCATGATAATTATGTCCGATAAGGTAGGCAGCCACTGTGCCACAACAATACGACGCGAGTGATACTATAAAGGAGCAGTGCTGCCACGGACACTTGAAATCTTCATCCCAGTAACGATCCTTCCTCCCTCCCCCCTAATTAGGTTATACAGAGTAGTCCTCATCTATTTCAGATTAGGAAGTGCAAATTTGTTCCTCACTATTCCTCTGGAAGGTCGTTCAAATCCACAAATTGTCAAAATAACATAGCTTGATAAACCGGTGTTACTGTTAGAGTTGACGGTTTGATATAGGTTGTTGTGATCATAGTGATCTTGGAGTCTCCCAAGACACTTTGATTTTTACAAGCTTCATCTGTAACCCGGTCTTTTTGTCATACATTTGTGAATCCATGTTGGAAGCTTCGAAAACATTGCTTTCAGGTCCAGTAATGTGCACTCACATCCATCTGCAACTGACGTGGATCGAAATGGCGGCATATCTTTGTCAAAAATCCGGTAAAACGTGCTGTGCTGCAAAAGAAAAAGCATCATATATTATTGTTATGCGTTATTACAATAAAAAGCAACACTTCGAGGATGCAGCAGAGGTGAAAAAATTCATGTAATTTGTAGGCGTATATCCTATTTTTTTGTTACTCCCGCCAGTCGTAATAATTGTGCGGCTAAATTTCCCTCAGTACTGTATCGAGAATCGTTGAAGCCCGTATGACTTTTGCATACCAATTTGAACAGGTTACATCGAAGTGTTGCTTTTAACTGATATGCACTTGCAGTTTGCACTTTGTACTGTGCACACATATTCGGAAAATACCGATTTCCATTAATCGCAGCACAAAGAGAAGCATGTGCATGAGAAAACTGATTGCCAAAAAACACTCAAGTCCAACTGGTAATTGAAAACCCTCGTGAGGGCACCACAATGGGCTTCTAAATATATACGTATCTATAGAAAATATATAATAATTCAATACAATCAGCAAATAAATTCATGTCGACAATCCAGACCCAAATGATCAAACATGTCTTCATTTCACTCCTCAATTCGAACCTTGGTGTCGATTCTAGTGAAACTCATAACATTCAACTAATTCTGTGCAAATTTTTGGATTGCATGTGTCGTGGTACGTCATCATAATACTAAACCGTCTATGCCATCACTGACAAATTATCTGTTCAACTGACGATTTAACAAACAAAGAAACCATGACTGAAAGGTTTTTATTCCAAAACGCTAGCTAGCTCTGAAAAGACATGCCCTAGTTCAATGTTGCGATCACTCTAGATTAGTAATATCTGTCGATTTCAAAATATTCATATAGCAACGTAGAAAAGCTGAAGTTTTATTGACAATGACCTTATCTTTCAAATCATTCACCAAAACTTAAAGGTAAGGTTAGGTCCACGTTTTAGAAATAAACCAGGTTATAATTTCAGGAACTGCGGGGATCTGCAGAATTTCTATCGTCTCATTTCACCTCGTTTGTAATAAGCCATTTAGGTCACTGATTATGTGCCCAATCTTAAATTCAAGCATAGATAAATGGCCAATGCACCTGACTCATGACACATTATTAATTGTACTCACACTCTCTTACGTAATTATCACGACCTTGACTCTCGGGCTAAGGGCCTTATTGCTGCGAGGGCGTT
Organism: Beroe forskalii; assembly: GCA_011033025.1. Classification (NCBI taxonomy): domain Eukaryota; kingdom Metazoa; phylum Ctenophora; class Nuda; order Beroida; family Beroidae; genus Beroe; species Beroe forskalii. The sequence goes on from WFMF01000469.1 coordinate 57,535, forward strand.
AATACATTGATAGGTCAGGCATATTTTAATTGATATGCTTATTTATGACCTTCTTGCCGCATGAAATGAGCATTCTTATTTGAAACTTGTTGTATTGTAGCCACCTAATACACCGTGAAATGATATAACTATATAAGCAGAAAAATTGAGCTATTTCAATGTAGTTACCATTACCGCCGTTTTTGCTGAATGAAATTATCCCACGAAGTAATTAACTTGTTTACTGCCCTCGTATAGCAATCAAATTGATTGCATTATTGATGTACAATTCTAATTCTTTGTTTTTTGATAAGTTATTAATAGAAATTGCTTTACTGTTCGAAACGTGTCGGTAAAAGGGTAAAAGAGCCCCCGATTCATTTATATTAACATATCCTGGTATAATAATGTTATCAGTTACTTACCATCTGTTTCACGAAGTAGCTTCAATCATCAAAACGCTGCGCACGAGAAATAGGCAGTTCAACGTCATCAACTCACTACATGAACATCATGATATGATAGTGACGTCATCCTACCCGCCTATTTCTCGCGTGCGGCGTATAATTACTTATCGCATGTCTGCATATGATTATCAATTTCATGCAAGTTTGAGATTTCTGTAGCTGCCTGTCTCTCTATCTGTCTTCTGTACTGTATTGTCAAGCCGTCTACCTTTTATTGCTACTTTTGTGTCATTGCCCAAGAATCCAAGCTATTACTACCTACCATATGTAAAACTAAAAGTTGTCGTTGCCGCTGTCGTTTTAACCCAAATATCAATGTAAACTCAACCAAAAATCACTAGGATGATAACGACGGTGAAACACACGATTAATGTTAAAACGGAACTAATCGGTACATTATTCAGCGTGACTTATATTTACAGAGCGGTTGAAAAGTGACACGTTTATTGAAACTTTCGAAGACACCTTGGCGGCTGCATTTCGTTCTGTCGGGGAGAAGGATGAAAAGCGTGCTAAGGATATCGCTATTGATATCCAAAGCCAGCTGATCCAGAAGTTACAGGCCTCATCTCAACGTCGGTGAGTACGATGCAAATAAGTAACGAAGAATCTTTTTTATTTGCTAATAATTAGTAAAGCAACAGCCAAACAGTCTGATGATCAACAATTGAACTGAATTATAAGCGGTTACACGTCGTAGTGGTGACCGTATACCGTAACTTAAACAGTCGAGGCGACAGCCGAGACTGTGTAAGTTGGATAATGGGCGAGGCGTGCCGAGCTCATTATCGAAGGTATATGGTCACAGCTGAGATCATGGAACAAGATTACCTATGATATTTTACCCCGACCGGAATTAGCTGAGACCGACTACTCCGGCAAACATCAGCATTTCCATCCGCTCGAGTCTGGCGTTCCTCGTCTGAATCCACTGCCTTTATAGATTTTCGTCTGCACTCTTATACATTTATAAAATCAAATTTCAATTAATATGCCAGTTTTCACCATATACCAAGCAGTATATCATAAATGCCAAATTGCATAAATAATGTATCTCAGGGACAACCTCACTAAACTCCAGCTCTCGTAAAAGAGAAACCCCGAGTGCTTCAAGTAACTTACTGCAAGTGACAAATATGTTGTTCTTGCATGTTTGATGAAACCCAAAATCTAACCACCTTTGTTATTTCTAACGCAGTAATATATCTGAATTTTGAGCATTATTCTATTGCATTTATTAACTGATATTATTTATGTTAGAATGGAATTGGATTAAATTACGTGAACTATTTGAAAATCGACTTTTGCTGACATTTTCATGCTCTACACTTTTTAAGCAATTTTAACATGTGTTGTTGTGTAAATTATTGATATTCAATAACTAATATTACTTGTGGGATTGCATTGATTTAACTAAACTACTTGAAAAGGTGTAGTACTGTACGCTATGTTTATTAAACTTCGCCTAGATTATTTTGGTTTGACCCATATAATTCGATAACAAGTAACAACGTTTTCATTAAGATTACTTATAATATCATCATCTGTCAACATTTAACCTCACTAAGTGTAGCAATTTTAACATGTGTTGTTGTGTAAATTATTGATATTCAATAACTAATATTACTTGTGGGATTGCATTGATTTAACTGAACTACTTGAAAAGGTGTAGTACTGTACGCTATGTTTATCAAACTTCGCCTAGATTACTTTGGTTTGACCCATATAATTCGATAACAAGTAACAACGTTTTCATTAAGATTACTTATAATATCATCATCTGCCTGACGCAGCAGCTAATAGATAATATTTATCATTTTATGCATTCAATTTTTAATTGTTCTCAATCACGAACATTATATTTTATTCTTCGTTTTATTGAATTCCAAGGGTAAAGGGATCGTTCACATATTACGTGATCATTTTTGCCATTTTAAGCCCCCTTTCCTCGTAATCAAAGGCCAATCCCCCTCTCTAGAGATGAATATTACGTAATCATGGCTACCCCTCCATTTACTTAAGTAGAAAATGAAGAAAATGGGCAATGCAAATACTTGAATATTTTACGGTCTACCTAATTGTAGTAAATAAAGCACTCAGAAAATTAAGCCTTCATGTCATTAAGCACCATGAAATTAGGCCCTTTTGAAAGATCTGGTGCTTAATTACATGTTGGCTTAATTAAAATATATAGACGTAATTTCATGGAACTTAATGCGTCAAGGACAGGGAGCAAGATGTAGATGACAATGGGGGCTGAAGACGAAAATATTTGATTTGTTCCTTTATGATTTTTACATTAAAAGTTATTATTTCGATTATATACTTTCATTGCTTTACATTATCACTGAAAATGTAGCAAAATATCGAACATTTTATGTCATTTTAAATCCCTAAATTAATTGAAAATTAACGCATACAAAAATTAAGCCAGCTATCATGAAGCACCATGAAATTAAGCCCTTTTAGAAGCATTGGTGCTTAATTTTTTGAGTGCTTTATTTCCTACAATTAAGTATTTTCCTTAAATTAACCCCTAATTATACCGACATAAAATGTGTCAGATTGTGTGAGCTGTGTAAATGTAATAAGTACCTCTGGCAGCAACAACACCACCGACTGTTACTTGATAACACTATATATTAGTAGACTTATGAACCATTTATAACTTTTTTAGAAGATAATGGACTAACTCAATTATACTATTGTAGGTAGATATATGCAAATGTGTGAGGAAATCACATCTTTCGATATTGGTGATGATGAAGACATGCTAAAGTTTGTGGACACATTCCTTCTCCAGTCCCTCAAAGATAGGATGATGTTTTTTGGAATGTGAGTATTATTTAAAGCAACTAGTAGTCGAGGTCCCCGAAGCACCTATTCAGATATTGCTTACCTGAATTGTTATAAAAGTATAAACCTGATCCATCTCTGATATCAATTTCTTCCACTTTTCCGACGAACCATACTTGTAAAGTTTTAGTCGCATCAAAAATATCTGTCAAGTGGAACATGCTGGTCAACGTATGTCAGTCAAGTTTTTGTAATTATGATTTTTAGGTTGCTATAACAACCACACGAGTTCCCAAACGAACCGAGCCTTACATCCCACTGATAGACACTACCGTAACAATAGAAACTAATAAATGAATTTATCAGGTGAGACAAATTTAGGTATGTATGCACTAATTATGGTTGTAAAATCGCATATTAGTTTAAGTACATGATATGCATCTGAATTTTTACCACTAAGGTATGTAATTATATGGAGCACACACAATTTAACTATAATTGGCCTAAATATACTGTATGATTATTTTCTTATCAAAGCAATCTCGTCGACAGTAGATAATATAAAAAGATACTTTTTGCAAAATTGAAAATTGAAATGTTGTTTTTGATATTTCCCATGATCATTATTTCAATTTGAAATATCTGCCCTTTTCTTTAGAACTGGAAAAAGTTAAAGGGTCAAAATATATTCGAAACTAATGCCAAAATCCAAATTTCTTTTTTATTTTTAGGCCGGTTGCTATGGAAACTCGTGTGGTTGCTATAAAAGTCATAGCAATTAGCAGTCTAAAAACAACAAGAAAGATCCACCATTCTTATATTAACTTACTGTACAGAAACTTTTACTTGAGTCGATCAAACTGTTATGATCCAAAAACTATCAAAAAGGCAAGACTTTTGAACCACCTACTATGGAAAGCAGCATAAGTATTAATTATTTTTCGCAAGTTAGGAAAAAATTACTCCAGTTGACATGGACCTCCTTTGACAATGACACTGTTCCGTGGGCCTGATGTAGGAAAAGTATGAAGCTTAAAACAATATGACAATGCTATCACTTCATTCCAGGATCGACAAGATATCAGTCAGTGAAGCAAATGTCAACAAGTTACTGGAAAGCTTGAGATTAGAGTTAGACCGTTAGTACCTGAAGAATTATCTGATCATCTGCTCAACGCTTCATCACCAAGATTATATACGGATATATTATAATTTGTAGTAAGACCTATCGGTAATGGGACCATTCATTCACATTTCAGTTTTCATCACGGATGTAAATAGGCAGACCGACGAGTGCAAGAAATCGTTGATTAGGGGTATTCTGATAATAATGCGCAGTCTCAAGCAATTAAAGGTACGTTTTTTTCATAATATGTACTCTGCAGTAGCTTATAAGCGGGGGGCCCAAAATAAGTGTACTGGGGTGGGAGATTTGGGAATTTTGTGCTAACAGGGGGGTCGCCTAATAAGTGGGTGGACTTGGATTTCTGATCAAACTTAATTGTTTTTGTCCATAAAATAATTGAAATTTCTTTGATTTTTGCCAGTCAGACCTTTGTTTAGCCAACTTTACAAACTAATTACCAAAAAATATAGAGAAAAGAACGAAAAATTACCATTTCTGAGTAAATTTTGCACTTAATGTGATAAGAATTTTCAAAATTACTTAAACGGGGAGGGTTCTTTTTAAGTGTACCTGGCCTGGATTGCTAGTGTCTCCCCCCCCCGCTTATTAGCTAGTGCAGAGTATCACATTATCGATTGCACCAATTGCAAGCCGTATCTTTCGGTATTTTTTGGCTTGTATACATTGGGGTACCATTTTGCTTAATTGTTGTGAGGGACAGCGAAGCACCGCTCCATACCTTAGGAGGTTTATTTATGGAGGTTGTAATTTGTAATCCCCATTTTTCACACACCATGACAGTTCAAAATGACGTCACTATGACATCTTAACATGAGTATTGACTTGAGAAAATCCCCATATTTTCAACTTACCAAAATTTGAAACACCGAAATTTTATCCCACATTAATACACCCCCTAAGGTATTTCTCAATTTCAGTTTCGATTTATTCGAAATTCCTTCGATAAAGGAGATCTCAGTCTTTTCTTTTTTCCAATCTGGTATTTGATCGACAAAAGTCATATTTGCCTGTTGGTTGATCGATTGACTGCCTGGTAATAAGTGCCTACTACCATTACATCAGCAGCTTCGCTATCATTTAACTAACATCATGTTTAAGTTTGGGCGCAGTGGTGACGGCCAGGGAGGCTCGCTATCAGTGCTTGACGAGGCAGTCAGAGATATCATGTTCGATGTAACAGAGGAACAAGCAGACAAGGTCCAAACCTAGACAGTTTTAAGTGTTTTACTCATACTGGGTTATCTAGGATTTTCTCTTTGTCATTATGTTGAAAACAATAGAACAATGGCATTATACGAAATCTACGAAATCTGGCATGTGTTCGACATAACACAATTTTTCATGAACAGGTGATGCAGTCTGCTGAAGCATCGACGGGGGAAGAGCTAGGAACGATAAGAGTTAATAACATCTTTCAAACGATAAGTGAGTTAATTTGGCTATATGCAATGTATTTGATCACAGAAGACATTATCAATATGGGAATTTTGGGTACTTATATGTCGTGAAATTATTTTCACGTCAGCATTGTGCCAAACAAAATATAATCTCAAGATGGTGAATGAATATTTAAACTTTAGTAACAGAGGATATTCCAGATGAATTGTTTTCATAAAACTGTGGCCGAGGTTGGCCCATAATCAATGCTGAGTCTGTGATAGCAGTTGTAAACGTCGTTTTAAAATGGACCGTAAAGAGCAATTGAAGGTTTACAAAATTGTACAATTTAATCGAGTCGAATATAGGTGTAGCAGACAGTACCTGGCCTGGATCTATGTGAAAAAACAACATTGTCCTATGTCAGTATGAGAATCAGTTGTCAGAATTAACATCATCTTGCAACCATAACAGAACAAACGTCACATCGTTTGGCACGACTAAGACTTACTGACGAAGTATTTTCACTGCGCTCCTCCATAAAATTGAATATTTGATTTCGTTGCTCATAACTAAAACTATGCATCCGATTGAAATTTTTTTGATGCAGTAAAAAGTATACAATCAATTTGAATGGTAATGTTCAAAATTTGCGAACGAGGTGATGCGTAGCAGCGCCGAGTGAGCTGTGTGTTTGCAGGCGCAACGGGCCTGCTAGTCTTCTATTATATAATTTCGTAAGAGTGTATGGATTTTGTGTCAGCGTGTGTGTGGATTTTGTGTCGGCATCATTGAGTAGAATGGGAGAATGCGTGTATGGGTTTGTGTCGGCATGCACGTGCAAAGTGCGGAAAGTGCTCGCGTTGCTATGGAAACATGTGAAGTGTACGAATTTCATTTCTTGCTTGGTTGATTTTGTTACGCTGCTCTACTGGAGCGCACCGCTTTGGTTCTGCTTTGAATTTTTGATGCGGTAAAAAGTTTTTCAATAATTTGAATTGCATAAGTCCGAAATTTGCGACCGAGGTGAGCTGTGTATTAGGAGGTCCAACGGGCCTGCTAGTTTCATAATAAAGGAATAGGATTCCTAGGCATGCGACTATGGAAATAATTGTAGTAGAAAATCTACGCAGTAATGGCCATTTTTGTTCTATTTTTTTCGGTAATTTACTGATGGAATTGGCTAAACGATGGTCAGACTAGCATAAAAGCATAAATCAATTTCAATTACTTTACGAAAAAAATTAAAGAATTTAGGAGTAAATTCGTTTCACCAGAAGTCCAGGTCCACCCCACTTATTTGGCAACTCCATGGCAACTGAATGTATATTACTCACACCCTTTTGACCTTATGTCATTATATCTTTATATGTTTATAAGGAAATATCAGAAGAGTGGCTGCTGGACCCATATCGCAGGGAGTATCGGGGGCCCAAAACACCACTGAGGCCGAGAGTAGCAAATCTAAAGGAAAGATGAAAGCAGAAAGGGAAGAGTCTAGGATCCCTGAAGATAATAAGGAGGATACTGATATCGAGGTGACGGATACAAAGTCAACAGTAACTAAAGACAAGTTGGCCATTCAAAGAATCAGTGAGTCCTGTCAAGTAATGAAATTTCGTCTCGGTTCCTGATTTAAACCGGCCTACTTTCGTCGCTACTTTTAGACGTGTTGTTTTTAGATCCATTTCAATATTTAATGCTTCAATTGATCAAATCTTTTGTGGAACCTAAATCACATTTAAATGAACCACCATCGATAATTCAAGCAGGGTCTAATCGAATCAAGCCATCAACCCGAAACCATCCCGAACCAACCCAAAACGTCCCCGAATCAAGCCTAAACAAGTGAATCAAGCCAAAACAAGCGAAACAACCCGAAACATGCGAATCAACCCGGGTAAGGGTTTAGGTGGTTGGGGTTGATTCACTTGTTTCGGATCGCTTCGGCTTGATTTGGGAGGTTTTTGGGTTGGTTCGGGGTGGCTTCGGCTTGTTAAGTTGTTACACTAGTTTCGGCGTGATTCGACCAGCTCCTGTTTGAAGTATCAACGCCAGCTCTTATTTTGATTCAAAATTTATCTTTCAGAAATGCGAGGTCTTCACCCAAAGGGACTACAAGATACGTCAGTGTTCATGATGGATAGGGCTATGGACCTAAATCCTTTGATAGGTTTAAATTTTCATATGGGCACCTGTATTACATTCAACTTTTTGTTGTAATCGAAATTCAGCTTTTAGCCATGATAAATGATATGGCAAATTTAACTGACTGAAGAAATATTTCAATGGTACTTGTTGGCAATGTGACATCCAAACTTTTTCGTTCATAATAGTTTATCCTGGAGAAATACCCACTGTATTTCTGGGGTATCATATCTACTACCTATATCCCTCATAGTTCCAAAATAACTGGGCAATGATTAAAATTGTTTTGTCTGAAACAATTAGAGCCACACTGCTTATTTTTTTAACGAATTCAACAATATGACTCACACCAAACGTATAGGATTGATATTTCATGTCTATTGTTTCGATCTGAAATAATCAAAATTTGTTTTCGAGAATGAGGGAATTTCGGTATATGCTGACGTCAGCATGAGGGAGGGTGTCAGCCAATGATGCAATATGCTGACAGACGAGGGGAGGGGTTTAAAAATGGCCAAAAAGGTGATGACGGTATTAATTGACGGTGACACTTTTCGAAGCTAAGACATAATGGGTGCTGGTAGCTTAGCTAATTAAGACTTATCGTATCAACATGATTCTCTCTCAGGAGAAGCGGTACAGGACATTCACACTTTTATGAAAGAGGATTTCTACGATAAAGCCGCTAAATCTATTGCTGAACTTGTTGCCCTTGCTTATCCAGGTTCGTTAGATAAATACATTTGTAAATGTCAGGGAATTCTGGTAAACGCTGTGTTGAGTTACCTAAGTCATAGGGAGGGGATTTGTATGACTGTACTTAAGTAGAGCATTATATATATTCAAAAAGTGTCACTGTGTAGTTTGCTTCTGTATGAGTTGAACATTTCCAAAAAATCTTAATTGAAGGGTAACGAGTAAAAATTGCTTACCGTGATATTACACACGAGGGCCGAAGGCCCGAGTGTGTAATATCGCATTAAGAACCGAGGCCGAAGGCCGAGGTTTTTATTGCAGAGGTTTGCACTTTTTACGATTTATTAAATGAATTATGCACCGTTATTACTCGTAAAAAACAGAAGGAAATTTTTTAATTTATGATATGAAGGTACAACTGGGTCGACTGTGCGAAATAAGTTATTACGCACTGTTCCACTGCACCATAATAAATCATTATGACCTACAGTGCGTAATAAATCCGGAGTTTGGGACTACAGTTCGTAATAATAATTTATTGCGAACGGTGCCCTGGTGCCTTTAGGGTTTTTGAATACATAGCAAAAATATGCCTGGAAGGTGCATAATGTGCCGTTTTGCTGAATTTATATATCCCTTTTGTATGTCTATCAACGAGCACAGAAAATTAGGACTGATACAACACGTTCTGTTCACCTTGGTTACCAAGTAGAAGACCGTAATCAATCACACATAATCAATTAACGGTGTTAAGAACGGTCTGCCTGAATGTCAGAACTTTCATAGCTTACCTTTCATCGACGTTCCACGTTTGCAACTTGCGTTTCATTGCTTAAGCTCAACTTTTATTGAACCATTTTAACCTTTCAGAGGACAGGGACAGGATCAGGGTATGTGGTGACATCCTGTGCAAAGTATCCATGGACTGGCCGGAGGACGTGTAAAGCACATTACAAGACCACGCCACTTTCACGATGACATTATCGATCTGTATTTGTATTGGCGCCTATTGTAATTGGTTAGGCCCTGATACATGTGGTTTAGGATACGTGGGGTCAATCTTAATCAGTTAAACTAGTGATTTGGAATTACCCATTAGACCACCTCAACTCTTAACTTCCTAGTTTGAGTCAGATAACCATTCTTTTCTGGCATATGGCTTTTACCAGATTACATGAACACAGCTGAGTTGAAATACGGCATATAATGTCATTATAAAAACTGTGAGTTCACCAGGTTTCGTTGCAACCAAGACGATGTTCATAATCCTGAATCCACCATGGCACGAATAATGGAGTAATTTATGATGTTTGGGTTCAACGCCACGCTCGAGCTAAGGAACATATCAACTACACTTGTGTGGATAGTTTGCTACACTTGTATCGTGTAGGACTGACTCTGTGTCCACATGCCCTTGCATACATCAAGGTCTCCTTAAAGTTAACCACGATAAACCTGATCAATTTAAGTGACTTGAGCATTCTACTGAGACTGTGTTTATGGTTATCTGTTGATGTCGTCTCCTCGATGCTCTCCGCCGAAAGCTCAATTTTAGCATGATCTGCTGCTTTGTATCTGGAACATTGAAAAGTTCACTAGCACTTATTTGTTATACCATACTGTATTATGCAAATGTTTGTCAGTATAATGAAAGAACGTGCCCAAATGCACTTTTTGACAGTACGTTTTTTAACAAGTTTTTTAATTTTATTTTATACTTTGAATATTTAATGAACATCGAATCGAGTCACTATAGTCTCATATTTAACCCAACTCTTGTATGTCCCCAGAAATCGGCACATATTCAGGCAAATTTCTTACTAGATCTCGGGATTACTACAAGGCGTGACCTGCATTTAACCCTCATCTGCATTGCGCTAAGCAAATGAGCAAACAATATCCAAATGCCTTGTTTTGGTTTTACTGAACTCTAGCAAGTCTTGAGATCGTTGTTGAAATTGCTTTTGGAACTTAAAATTCGTATCGGTAATTTGCCTTTAATTTGGTACAATTGGCACATTTTATGTAATATCTGGAAGACGCGGTTCAAAATATATTATTGCTACGGCGCGGCACGCGCGTTACATGCTGCAGCGCGACCCAGAATAATCAGACACCGATCTCAGATGTGCCGACACCTCTGTATATCATGTCCTCGTAGGATGTTACCCTACCCTCGCGCGCGCGGCGCAACGTTCCACATTTGGACGTCACTTTGCGCCTTCCGCGAGGGTAGGGGGAAATACAACATCGTGTGCAGCAGAAAGTGCTGCACAATCTGATTGGTCGAGCGCGTACTACGTCATTATCATAAGCTAACGTATTGCGCTACGAAACGACGCGCGCGCACCAATATTGCAAAAAATTGTCTGGATGAGCAAATTGAGTGAAATTTATTGAAAAAACTTTTGTCAAATGTTACATCATTGGAAAGATCTCATTCTCAGCTATAAATTAAAAAAAGAATCGTGGAAAAAGATGCTTTGGACCGGGAGTTATGGGCGTTTTACTGAAATTTTGTAGCTGTCCTCCGCGAACATCGAACCTTTTCTCGCTCAAATAATCGAGCGCTTGTTCCAGAACATTCTCACCTCGTGTTTGCTAAATGTTCAATGCTTGCTTACGGTGTGTGGGTGTTGCCGGTCATGAGCTTTTGATTAATTCTAAGCTATTATCAGTCACGATTTCAATCTTTCTTCTGGACTTTTGCTTGTGAGGGCGTTGTCGATCTTCTTCTTTCTTCACTGCATGTCGAGAGTTTTGAATCTTTCAGTAATTTCCAGTCATAATTTTAATCTTTTTTCTTGGCTTTTGCTTGTGGGGGCGTTGCCGGTCTCAGTTCTTTCTTCTTTCTTCATTACATGTCGAGTGTTTTGAATCTTTTGCTCTTTCAGTCATTTTCAGTCACAATTTTAATCTTTCTTCTGAAATCTGAGGTGATGCTTGTGAGGGCGTTACCGGTCTCAGATCTTTATTCTTTCTTCATTTCATGTCGAGTCTTTTGAATCTTTCGCTCTTTCAGTCATTTTCAGTCAAAATTTTATCTTTCCTCTGAACTGATGTTTGTGAGAGCGTTGCCGGCTCAGATTTTTATTCTTTCTAATTCTTCATTTCATGTCGATTGTTTTGAATCTTTCAGTAATTTTCAGTCATGATTTTGATCTTTCGATTCTTATTAGCTGTTGCTTGCGAGGGCGTTGACATTCTTAGATCTTTAGGCATTCTAATTTCTTCATTTCATGCCGAGTGTTTTGAATCAATTCAGTCATTTTCAGTAAAATTTTAATCTTTTTTAGCTGTTGCTTGTGACTGTGAGGAGTTACCGGTCTCAGATCAATTTATTCTTTCTTCATTTCATGTCGAGTGTTTTGAATGATCTTTAAGAACTTTTCAGTCATGGTTTTAATTTTTTCTTCTGAGTTTTGATTTTTTGACTGTAAGGGCGTTGCCCGTCTCAGATCTTAATTCTTCATCTCATTTGTGATTTATGAAGCTGTCAGTAATTTTCGGTCATAATTTTAGACTTTCTTGAAGTACCTATTTCGATAATTATCTAATTATGTGAAACTCAGAAATAGTTGTGGGATGATGTCAACATCTAATCACAATAACTTGCTATACGTCTTTTATTCACATTCTTTTATTAATCAGAGACATCGTTGATAGGTACTGTGAAGGTCCTTGCCTGTGATATCAGCATATCTCTTGACTTTTTCAAGAGCCTTCAAACTCACCTAATATCCTGGGTGGGCGACATCTCATCTCACGACATTTTATCTCCGGACACTTCATCTCCCTGTCCTGAGCCTATAAACCATAACCCAAACCCTAACCCTGACCCTGGCCCTAACCCAAACCCAAACCCAAACCCTTACCCTAACCGAGACCCTTATCTTTGCATAGAGCTGACATATTGCGAGATAAAGTGTCCTGTGTGAGCATCAATTGTCAAACGCAAGGAAACATTTCCAATAGACAGAGGGTATAAAGCCAACTTTCGTCGTAGTACTAATGGGTGTCTAAGTGCCTAACCATGGTGAACTCAGTGTAGATCCTTGCTGTACGGCATGTTAAACAAGGAATCGAAACTGAGGGGCTCCGTACAGGACATTGCTATTGCGACGAATGTGATTATACAGCCAAGATTTAGACTGAGATGAAATGTCTGTTCCCCAATATCCTAATGAGGAATTGCTATTTTCCTGCTAGCATGGCTGAGATGTAATTTTATGGGTGCTGCCACGTTCATGAATCTTTGCATTTTTGCAGCTATCTTCTTTTTCTTGGTGTACTTCTTGAATCATTCCAGCTTTCAGAAATTTTGAATCTTTCTCATGCTTGATATGAAGCATTTCTAATTTTGAATAAATTGTGGAATTGGAATGATGCCAACATCTAACTATCTAATATATAATTTTCTCTTACCCAATTTCAGAGCAGAAATCTTTCGCTTCAACACATTACCATGCCAGTGCCTCCCGCGGTGCCTTAACATTGATAGATTGATTGTTTAAAGATTTAAAGTGCTCAATCCTACCTGATAAGTGCTGCAGGCTGCAGTGCCCCTTTATTAAATTTATTATTTATAAATGTAATTTTTTTATTGTCACTAGGCGATGGTGGAGAACTGAAGAACTGAAATGGTGATTTTCGAATCCTCTGAAAGTACCCTGCAGCTGCATACGATTGACTTCTGCTGAATGCCGATCACAACAAGAACTTAGAACAGTCTTCAAAATAAGTTCAATGCAAAGGTCAGTATTCTTAATTCATTTTCTCTACAGTGATAAAGCTAAAGAATATGCAGACTTTGTGAATTATGTTCGTGAGGTCAATTTTTGTGCCAGTCATTTTCTTGAATTCACGTGTAAGTTTATTGATAATTACATAATTATGTAATTATCAATAAACTTGCATATTGATGATTACATATAATATTATTATAAGCAATTGTATAAGAAAAAATAATACCATGATTCGGTAACTTGATTTGGTTGATTGCATCGTAACTATTTCTTTGTATTTTGTCAATTTCCAGGCGATGAATCACGCCGGGTCTATTTCAACACAGGATGACGGTCACTGCCATATACCGTCCAAATCGCAGCCTTAACCATGGTCTTTAAATGCTCTCCCAGGGGTATGTAGGGGAGGGGTCCACCTATTAGCCTAATAAATTCTAATACACATTAAACATCACAATAACATCACTGTACATTATTAAGAAAGGTTCCGTAGGAATGCAATTTATACTGTTCGATAAAATCATGGAAAATGTATACCTACAGAAAGAAGCGGTTATTTTAAACTGGGTGCGTCAACATAAGCAGTTACATGTCGAAGTGGTGACCGTATACCGCAACTTATATGGTCGAGGAGACAGCCGAGACTGTATAAACTGTAAGTTGGATAATGGACGAGGGGTGCCGAGTTCATTATCGAAGGTATACGGTCACAGCTGAGATCATGGAACCGGAATATACCCCGACCGGAAACAGCTGAGACCGAATTTTCTCCGACAAAGCAAAATATTTCCCCCCTGTCCGGATTCAACGCTTAAGAAGATTTTTGAGTGCTCCTTTATAAAATAAAATTTCATCTTAAGCTTTTTTGTGCTGTTATTCAGTAGAGGCCGTATAACCAAACTTACACCCGGTCGCTAAACCAAGCTTGGGAGGGTATAATAAGCGTTATAAAATAAGTTTCTTTAACTTTGATTGTGATTGGGTATCCTTAATATTCTTAATAAGATTTTGAGATGTCATATATAATGGCTATGCTCGATATGATTTTAAAATTTTGCTTCAAAAATTTGAATTGCAGCTAGCTCAAAGAATGTTCGCCTTGTCAACAAAAACTGGTTTCTTCCCTGCTATATCTAGGGGCGGGGCCAAGTCCAATTTTGTCCAATTATGTCCAAGGTTAACCTGATTTTTAGGAATTGGACAAAAAATCATTGGACAAAATTGGACAAAATTAGACAAAATTGGACATATTTTTTTTAAAAAAATCCCGGATACTAAATTTCACTCACTTGTGGTGTTTTGAGTTCCACAAAGTCCACAAATGAAATTTTACTCTAGCTCTATGTCACAATAAAGGGCAGTCTTGTCAGATTTAGGGACAAACGGAAACGTATGTATTTGGGCACACTGGAAGAACGCCAACTGGCAATGCCTGTTACCTTTCGCCAGAGGTAAGAGTGTTTTTAACACTCGAGTGTCCTAGTAATAGAGTTCGAAAGGCACATGAAGAGAATGTTTCTAAGCACTCGTGCGAAGTAGAGTTCGAAAAGCACCTTTCATGCCCCCAGGGCCGTAGCCAGGATTTTTCCGGGGCCCTGCGCCGCGAGCGAAGCCAAGCTGCGGCAGGGGTCTGGGGCGCAGCCCCCATGGGGCTCCAGGGCGGAGCCCCGGTAAATTTTAGGAAATTATGGGTGCTGTAGGATGATTTTTACAATAAAGAAATGTACAGGACGATATTTGTCAAAATCAGAGCATTGAAAAAGTATACAATCAACTATAAGCGAACTATAACAGTCAGAATAAGATTAAACTGCCACTATTTAACCAAGCCAAAGTATGTAATTATGATTATCAGTCAAAGAACTTTTATTCTAACTATTTTTTTGAAATGGTACCCATTCTTCCGAGGGGGGCTGCAGCCCCCCTAGCCCCCCCCCCTCTGTCTACGGGCCTGTCATGCCCCCCCGACAAGCCTTCTGAACCGGTACTCAATTCTTTTCAGAGCTAGCTAGTATTTTGGAATTAAACCCTTCATTCATTATTTCGTTGTTTGTTAAATCGTTACTTGAACAGATGCTATGTCAGATATGGCCTAGACGGTTTAGTATTATTATCATGGACGCTAACTAAGCTTACCAGGTCCCATCTGTTCTTGTCCATACTTTCGGCATTTATAGTCTCCTGACTTTAAGGCCATTTTACGTAAGCGTTATGCAATGATGATTTGATATTGAGTTAGAGATCGTTGGTCCAGTCCCGGGTCCCCGGCTAAATATTTCATAATGGAAAGATGTGAGTGGAAATGGAAATGATTGCTGGATTACATTAAATTGCAGCATGGCGAGTGATGTATCAATGACATCATTCTGACGTATCACTAACAATAACACCAGTCACTTCAGTCTGACGTACAATGGCTTCAGTCTGTCTGACGTATCGCTGACATCAGTCTCAGTATGACGTTATCATATGGTTATAGATGAATTACAGACACCAGTGTGACGTTACATGGAGCACAGACACCAGTCTGATTTTAGACGTATCAGTATCACTGACACCAGTCCTACATTTCACTGACACCAGTCTGATGTATCTGACACCAGTCTGGTGGATTGCTGACACCACCAGTCTGGTGGATTGCTGACACCAGTCTGGCGTATCTATATCATTGACACCAGTCTGATTTATCACTAACACCAGTCTAACAGATCATTGACACAGTCTGACATACCACTGATTCCAGTCAGACGTATCATTGACACCAGTCTAAGTAAAGACGTATCATCGACACCAGTCTGAAGTAAGCCGTATAAATGACATCAGTCTGAAGTAAGACGTATATCGCTGACACTAGTTTGAAGTTAGACGTATCACTGAAATCAGTCTGAAATAAAGACGTGTCAATGATACTAGTCTGAAGTAAGACGTATCACCGACACCAATTTGACGTATCAATGCCCACGAGTCTGACATATAATCAACAACGGTCTGATGTATCGCTGACACCAGTCCGGAGTATCACTGACACCAGTATGATGTACCACTGACACCAGTCTTACGGATTGCTGACACCAATTTGACGAATCACTGACGCCAGTGTGACATATCATCAACAACGGTCTGATGTATCGCTGACACCAGTCCGGAATATCTCTGACACCAGTCTGGCGTATCACTGACACCAGTCTGATTTAATATCTAGCAGCAGTCTAACACATAATTGGCACCAGTCTGACATACGTACTGATTCCAGTCAGATGTATCGACACCAGTCTGAATTAAGACGTATCACTGACACCAGTCTGGTAAAGACGTATCGCTGACACCAGCCTGATGTAAGACGTGTCAATGCTTCAATGATACCTGTCTGAAGTTAAGACGTATCACCAACACCAGTCTGATGTATCACCAAGACCGGTCTGTTCGTTAGACTTATCTGATATCACTGACACCAGTCTGACGTTAGATATATGAGTGTCACCCGTCGGAAGTTAGACGTATCCCTGACACTAGTCTGATGTTAGGCGTATCACTGACACCAGTTTGAAGTTAGACGTATCACCGACACCAATGTGACGTATCACTGACACCAGTCTGACTTATAACTGACACCAGTCCTGACGTATTGCTGTCTCAGTATGACATATTGCTGACACCAGTCTGACGTATCACCGACACCAGTCTGACGTTAGACGTTTCACTGACTAGGAAACTGCTGGTAACTATTTGTAACAAACAGTAACTGAAATACTGGTTGACCGGACTTTTCAACTGTAACCGAAACCTTAACCGTAACCGAATGTCTTTGATTAACTGATTAGGGCAAATGGGAGGTTAACCGAATATCGAACTGTAACCGAAAACTGGTTTAACTGGCCCTTTTTGTCTAACCCTAACCCGTCACCGGATTTATTGAAAAAAAGTTTTAGGTAACCGATCGTTTTGCTATCACTGACACAATTCTGAAAAGTTAGACGTATCAGTGATACCAATTACCAGTTTGAACTTTGCCGTATCACTGACCAGGTTGAATTTTCACTGATGTGTCGTTGTCGGTGGATCATATGATTCTGTCGTTGTACTAAAAACAGGAACTGGTCGATTCAAGCCAAATAAAGCTGAAACAAGCGGAACAAACCCAAACCACCCCGAACCAACCCAAAACTTCCCCAAATGTAGGCCGAAATGATCGAAACAAGCGAATCAACCCGAAACAAGTGAATCAGCGAGTCAACCCCGCCCTAACCATAACCCGGGTTGATTTTTGGTTGACTTTCGGTGGAGGATTGTTTCGTTTGTTTCAGGTTGATTTGCTTGTTTCAGCTTGTTTCAGTTCATTCGGGGAGGTTTTTGGATTATTTCGGGGAGGTTTTTGGATTGGTTCGGGGTGGCTTCGGGTTGTTCCGCTTGTTTCGGCTTGATTTGGCTAGTTCCTACTTCAACTTATAGTATCGACGATGATTATTTGTATCTAGGTCCTAGAGGTCATGAACCTCTGTGATGGAAATCTTGACTATTGGTTCAGAATGCCGTGTGGCAATCACTCATAATATAGTCCCATCCAACGGGTAATGGGCTCTGTACTAACAGACGATAACGGAATCAAGCATTATTTTGTTTCCCTTTCATTTTTACTTCCAGTTCCACTTTTTGCCTGTCGATGTTCTTCACTACATGGGCTGTATCTTTGGTAGTTAATTTCCAAACGAAAATAAGCTACGAAGTAAGATACCATGGCTATATGATATTGACACTCAATAGAGGGATTGACCAATCAATAGGATTGTTGGATTGTATATTTAACTATGGAATTATAATTGTTGAACTCATCCAAAGCTATACAGCCTAAAGAGTTGGAAGCAAAAATGTCCAATATTGTCAATTTTGTCCAAAGTTAACCTCATTTTTGAGAATTGGACAAAAAATCATTGGACAAAATTGGACATAATTGGACAAAATTGGACTTGGCCCCGCCCCTATCTAACTTAGCTTATGGGTCTCAAAAGTGATTCCAAACTTCAGTGCCATATATTACACTAACTATAATGTCCTAATTAACATTTCAAAAAACTTCGAATTCAATTTTCTCGATAAAACGGAGATATGCGCCTCTTTGTATCGCATACGAGTAAAAATAATCAGACTTTACCAATTTTGTTGGGGAATGTAAGCAATCGTTTTGCGTTGACTGAGAAAAATAAAATGTGATCGGTCACTGATTATAGTGTTTCTGTTTAGGTTTGTGGAGGTAGCAGTGATACCTGCGTGTCGAGGTGGGAAGGTGGTAGCGATTTTGGGAAGGACCAGGGTTCCAGGAGGTTGCTACAGTGATGAGCAACCCTAGACTGGTAATGACTGTTGTTTGTGTTGTTGTATGATGGCGTGTTCTGTAAGGTCTATGTGTTGAGAGGATCTGAGTATGGGATTGTAGTATTTGTTCCATCCCATGTAATGTCTCTGCTGTGGGAGTGATGGGATGCTGTCACGTCTGAAGTGCCGTTCATATTCTGTAATTCGTTTCACGTTTGTGGATGGGCCTGCGTGTCTGTCCGCTGTAAGACCCAGAGCAGTTGTCGCAGGTGACAATCACGTTGGTAGTAAAAATTGAGGGGAGGGGCCCTTTTTGTTTCGGTCAGAATGTTAGGTAGATTGCAGCTTCTGGAGTATGAAGTGTTGTTTTCGTTTTGACAGGATCTTCAGAAAAGGGGTTGTCGAGGGATGGATGGGTAGGGTAGGGAGTCATGGGGAAGAATTATTTCTGTTGACCTGTCGTGACGTCATTCTGTTGGGATTTCCCAGTTTTTGCTTCAAAAGTATGTACAAAACAACCGGCTTTTCCCCTTCAAACCCTATTATTTTTTCGGATCTTTTTTATATTTTTTATGTTCTGAAAGTTTATCAAGGTATTTTATAAAATTTTATCCAAATTTTAAAAAAACAGCTGAGTTGTAACAATTTTAAAGGAGCATTCATCTTATATTTGCCTTTTTAATTTTAAGTTTGGGAAACCATAGAAATTTTATGGAACTGGCTGATTTGCCCTCGCACTCAGGCACCTAAAAATTTAAAAATGTTTTAGCCGCTGTCACATTATTTTTTAAAAGCCTGCTCTCGAACATTTCCTTTTATCTAGTGCGTCAAAGCCTCTGAAGAAAAAAAAAATTTACGTATCAAAAACCCGTTTAAGGGTTTTCCCAAATTACACTTTTGACTAATGACCCCTAGATGTTTTTTTGGGGGTTTTTTCCAAAAAATTTTTTAAAAAAATTTTCATTTTTTGAATTTTACTTTTTAAAATAAACAAAAAGGTGTTTTTATTGATTGATTTAACTCAAAAAAAGGGATTTGGAAAATTTCTGTTAAATGAACAAATTTAATTCCTTTCGATTTAAAAATTTTGAAAATTTGGAAAAGGCCCCCCAAATTTTCAGAGGGGGCCTTTAAAACTGGGGGCCTGGCCCCCAAAGGGGGTTGTCCCCTGTTTGGGTCCAACCCCACTTTATACATTTAAATTTTAATAAACGACCGGGGAAAATTTTCAAAAAACCCCTAAAAAATTTTTTTAAATTTTATAAATAGTGTTTTAAGTTTTAAGATCAGATTCTTTTGTTAAACTATAACATTTTCAGATATTTTAAATACCTTTGGGGCAAGTAGGGGCGGAGGATAACCACCCCAGTGTAAAATGGGAAAGAGTTTTATCGACAATTGATTGGGAAAAGCCTCCCTCCCGTTCATATATGAGGTATGTTTTGATATTTCTTTTTTTTGGGGTGTCTTGTTTAAAAACCCGAGAAAAAATGGTTGGGAAATTTGGAAAAATGGGGAAATGAAAAAATGGGACTCAAAATTAGGGAAAATTGGGACTGGGAAAATTGAGATAATTGGGACAAAGGAGACAGAGATTAATGGGTCTCTAAAGCATTGGATTGGGATAGGGAAATTTGGGACAAATCATGGAACATTTGGGACAAAATGTGACACATTTGAACAAAGTGAGCCGGAGACAACTGGGGCTCCGTGATTGTGTTTTTGAGCGGCAGTTTAGTGTTTTGTTTTACAGCCTGTTACATTGCTTGATTAGTGATTATTGCCGAAAGTATTGCCAGAGTCTTGAAACAGGGAAATTAACAGCGCTTATCACGCTCCCGAAGGCACTTGCTGCGTTACCGCAACTGCCACTATGTTTTCCCATCATAGGTTTTGGGATGAGAAATGGGAACACACATAACCAATGCAAACAAACACAACCAAAATATGTATTGTAGTATGAATATAACTTTCATTTCAATGATAGAAAAACTTGGATTAAATGTTAAAAAATAAATGTCTGTTTTTCAACTTTTTGTTGTCCTTAATGTCCCAGTTGTCCCAATTGTCCGAAAAACCAGTCCCAAACTCAGAAAAAGTAAATTTGGACAGTGACACTCCCCCCTTACTTTAGCAAAAGCCCGTGTAAATAAGCAAGAATTAGGGGGTCACCCCTCATATCAAACAAGATGTTGAGATATGAGTTGGCCAGGGGCGTGTACCAACACTTTGACGGTGGTATCGAGTCCATAGGTCCAACATTGCCCTTATGAGGCTTCGGTAGGAACAGGAGAAAGAGCTTTGCATTCGATTCGTCTCGACGAGCTAATCCCTTTTAGTGTAGTTGTTCGTCAAAATCGGACAAAAATGGCCAAGTTTTGGCCTTGCGAAGCGGGCGTGCCAAAGTGGCAGTTGGCCTATTTTTTGGCCTAAAGATGGCCATTATGGCCAAAATTTTAGAGATGCGCTTAAAACTTGTTTTGCTCATCATTTAGGTCAACATTGATGTGCAAAATAATTTATAAGTGAATTGGACCTTTATTTTGGCCATTTTACCCATATAAAAACCTTCAAATATCCACAAAATCGCTTATGTAACCTCAGTTTGCGATTTTGCCCAAGTTGACTTCACACTTTCCGCTATAGTCCAACGCATTTTTGCACTGACCCCCAAAATCGAATATAACAAGCTGATTTCACGTGGATCTGTTCATATTGAGTCCCCTGAGGTCCCAGAAAAAAGTCAACAAAATCGGAGTGGGGCAAATACACGATTTTTTTTCAATTTTCCTCAGGCGCATGGGCGCAGATGTTCAAAATACGATATCTCTCAGCTTCTGAGATGAGATACAAACCTCCATGACACCTCTCAAATGACCGCAATGGTCGACTTATGTTGGGGCGGATGAGGTTTCGAGACCCCAAATCCTTTACTTTTCAAAGATATCGTCAAAAAACCTATGCACAAGTAGCTTATCTGAGCATACGCAGGTAATATGGCATACAAGTCGCTAAATTTTCGACATTAACCATCATGAAGTGAAAATAGTGAGCTCATTATACATTGATCAGATGTTTTTGGATCAGCTGAAGTAACAAAATAGTTCTGAGTGGTTTGAACAATGATATTTTGGCTATGCAGTATGCAATTCCCTCATCTCAGACACATCTAAATCCGAAAATTATGATTAGGTTTATAAGTTCATCGACTCCATTTGAAGCTATTTCATGAATGACTACCAAAATAATTTATTGGTTTACTTTTGCCTTGGTTAGTGGGTACTATCAAGGCTAATCATTGGCATTTTTTCCCATCAGAAATTTAAAATTTTGGCAAAAAATTGTAAAAGATAATTCTAATATAGTCCTAGAAATAAAATGAATTTTTTGGTTTCATACATATGGAAAACACATGGCCTTCCTATCATGGCGGGGACAGGAACTCAAACTTAAAACCCCACCCACCAAAAAATGGTTGAAAGCAAAAAGTATTAAGAAACATGTTATCTAGATTGATAGATAGCGAAGGCTCATAACTCACGGATGGGTCTGGGGAAATACAAAATTGTTTGCAAACCCCATGATCATGTAAAGATGTAATTTTATTTCAGATTTCCATTATTTTAAAAACCCCCCTTTACTTTCAAGAAAATTTTAAAATGGGATGTATTCTTTTTTGATGGACACAGGAACATCCAGGAGATTTCAGTTTGATTAGATATGTTAGTTTTTTTCCCGGGGTTTCTGATTTTTATTGTAAAAAAGAAGAATCATAATAGGGTTTTAATTACGCAGTTGGCAGTTGTCCATTATAGTTAATGATACCTCATGATTGTAACCATGATAACTGAGATGAACGAGTATCGATATGCTGTTCTGGATCAATGTTCATTGAAATACCCTCAATCCTCCTTCGCTATGGTATGAACATTAAATGTTCAGTTGAGACAAGTTATAATATATTTCAAGTCTATGTTTATACATTTTAGTATGACTCTGAAGAAATTTTCATATCAATAAAAAGCTGAAGATAAGTTATAAGTAGATCGTACATTTCCTACGCAATATCTAACTGTCTTCTTGAGTTTTTCAAAATTGAATAAATCATTCACACTCAATCATCCCTTATCGTTTAATCCAACTTCATTCTGTTATTGCAAATCTTTCAAGCATACATCATTGCTTGAACCCCAACTCAAGACATTTCCCACTCTGTGAATCTTTCCATGGTCATCGTCCAGATTCCAAAAGGATATATAATGACATAATGGTTTCGAAGCACCCAAGATTGTAAAAATTTAAGGCTGGGTTTTGGGATATATTCATATATCCCAAACATAGCTGCTGAACTTGAGAATCCTTTGGCTGGGCAGTTATGTGTCCCACATAATATGTAGGGCAAGGCTTCGAAAAGTAAGACAAGGAGAATTGGTTCCCTCTTCCTGGTATACAATCAGGCGACCTTTCTTTAGGTGTATTTTCGGGAAGCCCAGAAAATAGGGCTAAACCCACAAGGCAGGGCAAAAGGAGGGCTTTACAGGGCAACGTCCAAACAGCAGGGCATGGCAGGACACCCTGCTGAAAATAGGGCATTTCGGCTTCCAAAGCTAACTGTCAAGAAGGAATTCACTCAAAAAACACGTGAAGTTACATTTGAACTGCTTGCTGTTGCTTTGATAGGCTGTTCTATAACATCTGCCTCTTATTAAATTGTTAAAGTATGTCGCCACTGGTCAAATGTTGGTTTTGCTGTTCTTGTAGAAGCTGCTTACTATATTCTAGCCATACCTGATACTACCATGAAAATAGCTATATTTGGATTATTTAAACTCAGTTAAGACCAAAGTGGGTTCGACACAACTTCATGAATGATGAACCTACAAACCTAATCATCATTTTCGACAATTCAGTTTTTGGACCTATATGAGCCTGAGGGAATTGCATACTGCTGTAAAATAGCAGCGTTCAATCCACTGAGAACTATTTTTGTAACTTCAGCTGATCCAATGACATCTGATCCATGGCTAATTAGTCACTATTTTCACTTCATGGTGGTTTATGTCGAAATTGCTTGACTTGTACACATATTACCTGTATGCTCAAGATAAGCTACTTGCGTATAGGTTTTTGACGATATCTTGAAAAGTAAAGGATTTGGGGTCTCGGAAACCCTCATCCGCCCAACATAAGTCGACCATTGCGGTCATTTTGAGGTGCTCATGGAGGTCTGTATCTCATTCCAAGAAGCTGAGATATCGTATTTTGAACATACACGCCCAGCAGCGCCTGAGGAAAATTGAAAAAAATCATTTGCCCCACCTGATTTTGGTAGACTTTTTTGTGGGACCTCAGGGACTCAATATGAACAGATCCACGTGAAATCAGCTTGTTATATTCGATTTTGGGGGTCAGCCTATTTTTATGCAAAAATGCGTTGGACTACTACTCCGCCATTTTTCAATGTTTTCGCATGAAACTTTCAGAAACATTTAAAATGGCGGAATAGAATTGGAAACTGTGAAGTCCATTTAAGGGCAAAATCGCAAACTAAGATATTAGTGATTTAATTGGATTTTGAAGTTAAAAAAGGGCCTAACTTTTTTGACCTAAATGAAAAGGGCAAAACAGGTTTAAGCTCAGATTTTTCCAAAAATGGCCTGGCATCTTTGGTCAAAAATACTACTTTTGGGGGCCCAACCCAAAAAAGGCAATAATTCATGCTAGCCAGACGTTGCCTGCCCCATATTTTTTTCAATATGCGAGTCGGGGCGCGCGCGCTAGGGGGCCAGGCAACGCCTGGCAACTTATTGCTAAACGCGTATATCCCTGTTATCGTCGCGTTGCCCTAACCTGGTTAGGGGAATCGTCGCGCGGCGCATTGCCGTACGTTGTATGGCCCGCTGACGTCGATGAGAATCAGCGCCGCGCGCGACTGCAATTCTCGAGAGGTCTGTCAACGTCAGACAAGCGCTGGCTTGGCAGAGTGTGTGTCCCACGTGTGAGCGCACGGCGCGTACACACACCTATGCGGGCTTAGGAACCTTGCTTAACACGAATATCCGCTGCATAATGGCTCGCGCCTTTCGATCTAAGGAAATTAGCGCGTGGTGAATACACACCTGGCTTTGGAGTTTGGAAATAGAAAACGTCTGACAAGCAAATATAAGTTTAATTTTTCAATAAACAACCAATAAATAACCAATTGAACAGTTATTGGTCTCGAATTGAAATGCTTTTTTCTGAAGGACTTTTAATTTTCCATACCTATAACTATTTTGCACCCTGGGCCCGCAATTAGGAATTTTAAAATAATTCAAGTTGACTTTTTGAATTGATCTACTAGAATTCTCGCAAACACATTCTCGCAAACACATTCTCACAAGTGAAATTTTGTTATACATCAATCATATTTTTCCACACCTTTTCTTAAATTTTCTTTAATTTGAAGTTCAAACATTGAATTTGCCTCTCGATAGATGTTACCCTCAGCCTCGGGATTGGAGTTTCATTGTAACTTACCCTGAGATGCTACTCCTTTTCTATTTTATTTGAAACTTCTGACCAGCTAGCACTGCTTCTACATCATCTTATGTTGTAAATTTATTACTTTTAATGAATAATTGCACCTTTAATTCTGTTGTATGACTGATATTGCTCTTTGAGCTCACAATTAGAAGTGTATTAGAATAGTTAATTAATTATTATTTCTGGTTTGAGGGCAATGCTGCAATCTTTTGCCTTCTTTTCTCAAGACTGCTTGGGTAACCAACTGGCTTCAAGCCATATTTTTTGTTTTTACTCCTTAAATGTTCAGCAATTTTTATAACTTTTAATTTCATTTTTATTACTCAGCAGGTCCTCTGGAGTTTTGATTCTTAAGTTTTGATTCTTAGTCTAAGTAGAAAGACAAGGTCGGTTTAATCAACTGTACCAGTGGTGGCCATGTTGAGCATTGAGACTGTCCCTAGTACACTGGGTGGAGAGCGTGAACTCTAGGGTAGTTTTAGGCCACCTGACTGCTGGGTATATTCTGAGGTGAGAGCAGCCAGTCTGTCCAGGACCTCTCCTGACTGGCAAGCTGCCAATGCCCATGACATCATTCAGACTGCAAAGCAAGACAAGGCTTGCCTGCAGATTAAGTCAGAGATCTTCCAAAGGTGGCTATGAACCACCCCTCTTCGTCTAGATGGGTCACAGGGAGGTCTGATCCAGCCACACTGTGTAAATAATATTCCCATCAATTGGGATTTAACTGGGCTCAATGGGCGAAGTCCAGTTCAAGGATACTTCCTGTAACAGAAGGAAGGAACTAGTTGTTTAGTGGTACTATTAATTTGTTGTTATTTTTGCTGTTGTTGGTGTTGTTGTGGTTGTTGTGGTTGTTATTGTTGTTGCTGTTCATCTTCTTGGTGAAATTGGCTCAGTGAATTGTGGGATTTTGTTAAAGCATTCAGATCCGACAAAAAAATTTATGATTACCAAGTGTTGTGGATGTCGGATAAAGACATATAATGAACGTAATTTCCTTGATGTACTTAGAGCTTCTGAAACTAGCACACTACATCTTGTGGTTGGGGGAGCCTTGGGTGCCGGTCAAATAAATGCATTCAACCCCAAAACATGGTTGCAAGTCCGTGTGCCACAGTGTTAGCTTTCACTACACCATATAATTTTTGGTGTCTCATGCTTTATTTGGATCTGCCTAGCTCTCTGATGAAGACATTTCTTTCATCAAAGACTATGGTTGGAGTTGTTGGAGAGTTCTATGGCTTGACTACAAAGATGACTGTATTTGTTCTACAAAGAAGATGTTGTGGATGTCTGTGAAAAAGGGTAATGCTTCAACTGGCACATTACTGATCACAGCTAATTAAAAGAGGTTTTGTGGATGGGCAGTGTCCAAAATCGCGACCTGAAGTTGAATAATATTTTAAAGGTACAATTGCAAAATTTTGAGCATTTTTAAGATGCATTTTGTATCCATTTTTGTCCACAAGACCCTCATCACAAGAGTATGGAAATGAAGACCCTTTGTCTTTCATTCGTTTAATAACAGTATGCTTTTCCCGGGGCAAGCCTTCTTTTTATTTTTTGGAATGGACTGCTTGGGTAACTGACTGGCCATGGGCCAAGTTTTTTTTTTTTTTGATTCTATTCAGATTCATAGCTTAAGGTAACATTAAGGCAATCTACAATGTTGTAAACCGTGAGTTGGATAGGAAACAGGATCATATTCTTCCTGAGGCTCAGGACATAGGACTTCTCAGCAAAAAGTTCAATGAATATTTCAATGAAAAAATCGAGAACATTCGTGCTACCCTACCCTCCATAAGTAGTTCCTGTTGTGTTGAATCTAAACCAGTTTTCTCTGATGGTTACCTGAATGACTTTTCCCCATGCACTGAAGATGAACTCAGAGAAATCATTCAATGTAGTGGAATCAAATGTGCACCATCCGATTTCTTACCAGAATATTTAGTCAAAGACAATATAGACACCCTCATTCCACAGCTGTGTAAACTTGTCAACCAATCACTATCCACTGGTTCAATAGATGGATTAAAAATTGCTGACATCATCCCTACTCTGAAGGATGCTAAACTGGACCCAAATGATTTCAAAAACTTCAGACCGATATCCAATCTTTCCTTCTTAGGTAAGCTTATTGAGCGTGTTGTCCTTGTAAGACTCAATGACCACCTGGATAGAAATAACATGAACATTCCACAGCAGTCAGCATACAAGAAATACTTCTCCACTGAAACAATCCTTCTAAAGGTAACAAATGACTTATTGATAGCTTGTGATAAAAGATCTGCTACAGTGTTGATTATGTTGGACCTCTCAGCAGCATTTGATACTGTTGATCACAAGAAGTTACTCGAAATCTTGAGTCATGAGATTAAAATCAGGGGAACTGCTTTGAAGTGGTTCAAGAGCTTTTTGATGGGCCGATCTCAACGGACTAGGCTGGGGAGCATTGTCAGTGACTCCATAACTCTTCAGTTTGGGGTACCTCAAGGCTCTGTGCTTGGGCCAATTTTGTTCAACATATACACTAGATCATTGTACAAAACAATTGAAAAGACTGGGTTCATAATTCATGGGTATGCTGATGATCAGCAGGTGTATAAGACATTTAGTCCTAGTGAACAGGCTGAGGTACTTAACACCCAGGTCATGAATTGCTTCAATACTGTTCGTGACTGGATGATTGACTTTTGCCTGCAACTTAATCCTGGTAAAACTCAAATCATGGTTATTGGACCTCCACATATTTTGAATCAGATTAACATTGGTGGTATAATTCTTCCTGGTAATATCTGTATAAGATTCACCTCTAATGTGCGAAACTTAGGGATCACAGTTGATAACAAACTTTCATTTGACACTCATATTTACTGCTCTCAAGAAAGACTGCTTTCGCCTCATTAGAAATGTAGTAAAGCGATTCATCTTCTCAAACGATCAGATGAAACTTGTTGTAAATAGTATTGTGGCCTGTAGACTGGACTACTGTAATTCTATTTATTTTGGTATCAACGAAAACCTGTTAAACCAACTTCAGCTTATTCAGAATGCAGCTGCTAAAGCTGTAGTGGGACTCTATAAGCATGACCACCTTGGTGAAACTTTAAAAGAGCTGCATTGGTTACCAATTAAATACCGTGTTCAATTTAAATTGCTTTTATTGGTTTATAAGTGTCTGAATGGTCTGGGACCTGATTATTTAATGAGTATGTTTAGATATGCTGACTTTAATCATTCCATATATTTATATGAACCTAGAGTACTGTCACACTATGGTGAACGCTCATTTCAGAAAACGGGACCTAAACTCTGGAATTGCCTACCTTTAGAACTAAAAAATTGTTCTAATATTGAAATCTTTAAATCTGCACTGAAAACGCATCTGTTTAAGATTGCTTTTGACAACTATGGTACTGACACATAGTAATTTTAATTTTATTTTCTTGACTGGTTTTTGTGTATATAATAGGTAAGTATCCTTTTTAATTTACTCAGTTTTCGTGTTTTCAATTTCCTGTATATTATGTTTGTTTTGGAATGACAGTGCTTATTTTTAATTCAAACTAGCTGTTAACTTATTATCTTAACTTATTTTACTAAAATTTATCATTGATTAAATACTGGTGCACTGTCAGTTGTACTTGGCAAGTTATGTTTTCGTGGCACAGCTGTGCATTGAAATAAGTTGATGTGCCACTATAATATAAAAGTTTAAATTATTATTATTATTATTAATCCATCTGATGGTGATTTTCAAAATTCAATAGTCAATGGCCCATATGCAATATATTAAATTTGAGGCTCTCCCTCGAGGAAGGTCCTTTTCCCTTGACACCAGTGGCAAACCCTGAAAAATTTAGGTTGTATTAACTCAAAATTTTGGTTATTTGGTACTAAACATCCTTACTTGTGTGGAAAAAGCTATCTACCATACATAAATCTGCTCACAGTTCCAAGGTAAAGCTCCTGGAAGAGGTGTAGTGAAAAGTGGCTCCTTGACACCCCAATTTTAAGGGAATCCCTTGTAATACCTTATGTGGCTCAATACATTGTTGACTATTACAGATAACCACCAAGTTTCTGGGGTTTATCAAAAAAATTGTGGAAGATAGATTTTGAAGTTGTATTTTGACAAAGTGCATAAGAAGTTCATGCCCAGCATTCTTCTCTATCAGAAACATCTAAAACCCATACCAAATCCCTTAACTCTATCTGTTATCAAGCCTCAACTTGTTCTTTAGTCTAACTCCCTTATTAACACGATGAGGTATAATTGATGGTTTGCTATTTCTACAGTATTTTTGGCTTGTTTTGTGAATACGCAGTGACTTAATCATAGTGCATCCTTGGCAAGAACATGAAGATAAGGAATTGTTACAGGTGTTTGGAATTGAATATGCAGCCAGTTGAACTTGATTACTCATAGCATTGACTGAGGGGGCCCCATATGCAGACAATATATTTTGTAGCCAATTTTGATTTATTTTGATTATATATCTTTTGACACTTTCTATGTCAAAGTTTATATCCTCTGCCCTCTTGAAACCTTTTGAACAGAAGCACCAGAAGTACTTATCCTTCCATTTTTATATACACATTAATAATTTGAACCTCAATTTTCCATACATTCATAAGCCTATAAGCATTTGATTGATACCTACACTAGTACTTTTCTTGGAACTCATGTCTCCCTACTATATTGAAACCCAATTTCAATAATAGTGTCATTCTTTCTTTTCAGATCAGATATTTAGATTATTAAAAGAAAAACATTTCCTTAAAAGAAAAAAACATTTCCTTTGAGTTTTAAAGTATTTTATCATTTTTAATCCGAAAATATTCCTAGGATGAGTGAAACTGGGACAAACTTTGTTGGCAGTAAGATTAGCTTGATCTCCAAAGCTGGTATCAGATACCTTGGGACTCTTGTTAATATTAATGCCTCTGAATCTACTGTTGCACTGGAAAATGTTGTTTCTTTTGGAACAGAGAACAGACCTTGTCCTACTCCATACCCACCCTCAAAGTCCACCTACAACTACATAAAGTTTAGGGGTACTGACATAGCGGATCTCCATGTCTTTGAACAAAGTCAGCCCCAGGATCCAGCTATTATAGAAGCAACTCAGGGGCCTCCAAGCAGCCACCATATGCCTGGCAATCCTATGGGTCCTCCTGAGATGAGTCCGGGCCCAATCCCCAACAATAACTTCAACAACAGCTTCTCTCCTAATTCTTCATCCACTCAAAGAGATACCTCAGCTAACTTCCCCAACTACCAAGCCCAAACTGCACCTACCCCTGCCAACTCTTTCACAGATGTGGGAGATGCCCCAAAAGTACCCTCCCCACATCCAGTCAGGCTACCCCAGGAAAACGAAATCAAAGGTAACGAGCAAATTGAAGATGAAAATAGAGGAGAATCTGGCAATTACCGTGGGAGAGGTGGCAACCAAAGGAAGAATAGCTATAACAGGAGACATCGCGAGGGGATGCCTTATACCAATAAAACTCTTAGTTTTGATGCTGATTTCGATTTTGAATCTTCAAATGCTAAATTTAACAAAACTGATGTCATTGAGGAATTCGCTAAAAAGATAGGCAAGCTGAGTGTAAGTTCTACTAATGAAATAGAGCCCAGTGAAGTGAAAGTTGAGGAAGGAGAGCCGCAAATTGAAGCAGCAACAACAGATGAAGCTGATCAGTGTTATGACAAGAACAAGTCCTTCTTCGACAGCATATCTTGTGAAGGACTGGAGAAAGAAAGGGGTGAACGAAGACGACCTCCATCTTGGCAACAAGAACGAAGTAGGAACAGTGAAACGTTTGGGGAGGGCGTGGTCTCCTACCAAAGACGGAGTTATCAGAATAATTACCGAGGTCGTGGTAACTACATGAATGGTGGGTATGGCGGCGGAGGTGGCAACTACGGCGGATACCAGGGTGGCGGCGGTAACAACAGGTACGGCAACTACAACAACAGCGGACGGAGTGATAACTTCTACCGAGGTGGGTACCGGAACAGCGGCTTCCGATCAGGAGGCGGCGGCGGTGGAGACGGCGGACACGGGTACAACAACCGAGGAGACGGGTATAACAACAGACGGGATTACCGTGAGGGCGGCTACAACAGAGGTGGCGAGAGTGGGGGATACAACACAGGCGGCGGGAGAGATTACAACAACAGGGAGAACTGGGTGCCGAGCAACAGGGACCACTCAGACAGGAGTGGGTATAACAATCAGGTGGGAGGGCACCGGGATAACAGGAATAGGAGGAATGAAGACGGGCAGGGTAGGGCTAGCTACAGACGGGTTGAGAGAGGTGGCCGGGCCCAGCACCAGGCAGAAACTGTTTAACACAAGGAACTCGATGCTCTTTAACACATGTGCTATTCATATATTACATTGATAGCCGCACAAGCTCTCTCATCATATCTTGACCTTCCCTAATTCCTGTTATACATAACTATCTCGTTGGAAGTTTCTAAATTATTGTATTGTAAATTTAAGAAATGGTAGTTCCAATATATACTTACTATGTATAACACTATATTTTGATGGTTAAATGTTTTGAATTTTCAAAAGGTCCTATATATAATAGTGAACAATAATATGTACCTCAAGTTATTTCTGAGGGAGTTTATCTCATATTTTACACTCATAATTTTGATTTATGACATATTTTGGACTGTTCTCTGTTCCCCCTGTATCTCTCTTCGCCGTGTATTTGCCTAAGTATAATAATAACATTAAGATTTGTAATATCGTCAGACTGTTATATCGAAATATATATTATCTTAACACAATAATATATATGTATGGTCCGAGTTAATAGACGTACGATGTGAAACTTACATTTCATTAATAAATTTGATTTTAAAGGGTACCAGAAAATTATTATAACATGAATAATAATTGAGGTGCTTCAACAATCATATGCTGTAAATGTAATGATAAAAATTTCTCGTTTTATTAAATTTTGTTGTCCTCATTGGTTTCCTATCACATTTCAAGAATTTTGAATTTCTTAGTTCAACTTAATACTCGAATTAAGATAGGTACAATGTCATGTGTTTCCTAAGAACATGTGCTATAAGCCATTTTTCAAATTATCTGAATTCTTGTAGAATTCTGTTATCCTGATAAGATCGAAGCCATTATCCAAATCATGATTGAAAACGGTATCAAATGGTATTAGATATAGTTAAATAGTTATATCCCTACAGAAAATAGAAATTTTAGGCAGTTACTGTCTAAATTCATGCCACCTTGCAACCCTGAAATTAGCCTGCCATCTTTTAGTTTAAAGAGCACATACGAAATGAAAATTGCACAAATTCTTGTGCTGCGGCATGATAATCTGTGGGCGTGCCATAAGGCATGTTATCCAGTGTACAATCAGTACTTATTTATTACTATTACGTCATTGATCGCACAATGTTTTATGAAAATTTTTCCTCGCGTTGAAACATGTTTCGTACAACGTAAAAATATTTTGTCAAACCTACCAACATTAGGAGCCTCGTCAAATTTTGCGAATCAACAGCGTTTAGCTGCAAAATTCCTTTCCAAAAACGCAATAAGATACACAAAAAGTTCCACCCTTTGTGAAAATCGTGTACAGATAAACCTGTATAGGACACGAATACATAAAGCCATCATAAATTTGTTCATTTCTTAACTAATTACATGCCTAAGTTGAACACAATGCACTGTATACATCTGGAATGAGTTTCAGTTCTTCAGTTACCATCTCTTTGTAGTCATAATAATGTAACTACATAATACTGCAAATTGCAATAGCCAATGTGCTGTATAGTGATGACCTAATGTATAGTGGTGCAGTCAAGTGATGTGACGCAACCCTCTTTCACTGCCATTTTCCGAAATATAGCTATTCTTTGTTTTGAGCACGAATGAAATAAGAAGAAATCGTGTGGCTTGCTTTACCATGATGGCAAATCGGTTTTGATTCTGATTGAGTTCTCTGTTGGCCTTTAAACGTTGAATTTTGTACCAAAAATCGGTAACGTTTAAATTTTGCCCCGTATTTTCGGGATGGCGCGAAGACAAAAGTGTGATCAGTTGTCAGCATTAGTAGATGCTTTAACCGCGCGCGCACGAGCGATCTTTTTAATGCGCCTTCGGATTTTAAGCGTTAACAAATTTTAATCAAGAAAACTGATAAAAGCACAACTCCGGCAAGATAACAGTAATGAATTTGGAAATTAGCGCGATAAGGATTTGTGTTATCAATGAGTTATTTCAAGTTCTTCGATTTAGAAATGATTTTGCATAACCGATCTATTTACCCAGAATGTTCCATGGGTTTATGACGATGCAACTATTGAACTATGGATCGATGTTTTGGGAAACGTGTTACATATCACCAAAGAGCGAAGATTCATTTGTGATCAGTCAGAAAATCGTGCTTCATTCAAGGTAATTCGTAACTCGTTACTTTTGTGGCGAAATTTCGATTTCAATTCGAATTCTGCAGTCAAAATTTGATTTTAATTAGTGGATATGCGTGGATTGTTCTAGATTCAGAAACTGGTGCAATATTTAATCTGATGTGGTATGAGAGTATTAAAATACCTGTTGCTTCAGATCATGAGAATGACGAATGGTAGGTCTGTCGGAGCTGAACTGACGTATGTTTGATTCTGATGCACGGGGAATCAGGGATGGGTACCACTACCAGAAGCAGTTCAGTTGAGAGGACCTCGGACATTCTACAGTGGTAGTGGAAGTGAGTTAAATTGAAAATTACTATGTGCTCATATAAGACAAAAGCAACATGTCGAAGGGCAGGGTAATAGAAAAGAAATTCAGCTCTTTTATCTTTTTATTATACCCGGGCCTTAGGATTACACTTGGTTTTTAACTGGCCTTTTTATTTTCCTTACGGCGAGTTGCTTTTGAGTGATGAGAAGACATAATTTTTATGTGTTTTGTGATGTTAAACTTTAGTCTTACAGAAATTTACCATAAATGGAAAAACTATGTCCATCATTTTGAGGTATGCAATTGGGATACTTTCCTAATCGTCCTAGTTCTATTCGGATCTCTGACACACCTATGAATGCTACATAATGCTTGCGTCACTAAATCCAATGTCTTATCTATAGAGGTGTAGCCCATTTACCACAATGATATACAAAATACTGAATATCGTTTATTTAATTCAAAGATTGACATAAGAGGAAGAGACTAAAAAATCCCATTTTTACCCCCACCGTGAAGGTCCCCCTGCCATCTGCGAAAGGTCGTCATTATCAGCAGGTGACAAGGGAAACGACTCGAAAAATCCCCATATTTTCAACCTACCAAAATTTGAAACACCGAAATTTTATCCCAAATAAATACACCTCCTAAGGTATATAATATGTACAACATTGAGGACATTAATATGGATTTAGTGGTCGTCTATCAATATATATTGGTATGAATCTCATGCATGCCCATTTAAATGATCCTCTTAGGGGTTATGCAAATGAAAATCCACGTGACCTTTTTACCATTTTACGTCACACACGGTATTATGCGATTACTAAACGAACCGTACGTCACACGATCATTATCACCATCGCCCAAAGAACAAACACTTCTTTGAAATCCAGGATTGCGATCTTAATCGAATTTACATGTTACGGTTTAACGGTGCCTCGATTAAAGTCAGGATTTTGGTCACAAATATTTCTACTTTTGGGTTTCGTTTCTATTTAAACGGGAACTGAATAATTGCCGTTTTCGCACATATTTAACAAAACCGTTTGCGATCCTTTCGGCACTTTCTGAACAGTATTTGAGGTTCTGATAAATATTGTTTTGGCCCTCCTCATTCTTGACGAAGCTTTCAGCTTAAATCTTCGATTTAGAAGTCCATCTGCTTCCATTAGTTTTCGACAGTTAACTTTTGACTAGTTCATTAAAAGAGAGGGTCCAGCTTTGCCTTGACAAATTATACTGTCACTCACAGGCCGCACCTATTCGAGTTGTAGATAATGACCTTGCATTTTAAACATTATGCCCATAAACTCTGGTTTGTGCTCATTTCGTTGGAGTTGATGATCGATGAAATACCCTTGTAGCCGAACAGTATTGTGCGCATTTCTTTGGTACCTTCAAATTTTATGTGTATGCTCAGCTCATTTTACCGAAAATATAACAACCCCATGCAAATAATGGTTGATGCTACTATGTTTCATTTCTTTAGGCCTTAATATTTTACTAAACTTGTTTTAGTTGCACTCATTTCTCATCCTGTTCAGGGGCAATATGACGAGAAACGTGATGATTTTGGTGGCTATGATGATGGCCGTTTTGAAGATTTCTGACACAGCTCCGGTGAAATTACGCCAAGAGATCCGTTGCTCAATCAGATGAAATATTACGGATACTGGATGTATTGGAGAAAGCTGCTCAGAATGAAATGGAATCGACTATTGAGAAGATATTTATGAAATGAGAAAGATTGCTAAAACTTTTGTTGTTTATGAATTTAGAAGCACACTAGAAATGGCCCGAAATTTAAATTGACAGTATTCATTCAAGCTCAATTTATTATTTTCAGATAAACTCGCTTTTTAAAGAGACAGAGGAAATGTTGAATGAAGCTAAGGATGACTTTGAATCCAATCTCGGAATGATAAGAATATTAAGAATTCGATTAAAAAACTGGTTTATAATTGCGAGTCTGTGATCTTTGCCAAGTGCATCCATCGAAAAATTTATATTTCTCAAAGCTCCAATCTAAAATTAACCGGTATTTCTAAGAACAGTTCCTTAGATTGAATTGAATTTTGTCTCATGGTTTTTTTAACATAGACAATTCATCCTTAGATAGAGGAAATGCGGCAACTACTGGAGGAGGTTCCGCCTATTGAGGATTTTGAGGAAGAATCTACGCATTTCTCAGAACAGGTGCCGTACACACTACACTGTTATCATAGTATTTCAATATGATTCTTTAATTTCCGTGCGTACTACATTCGTAGGTATGTAAAATTGCATTCGATGAACGAAATTGCATCCGATGAACGAAATAGCGATGGCGCTGGCGGAATGATCATAGTATGGATCCCATGTTTAGGACTTTAAAAGTTTAGGCCTTACGGTTTTCACATGTCTCAATATTCTCAGGACATAGTCGAGGCAGAGGAAGAGCAAGAAAACGAAAACCATGCCGAGTATCTTGATGAAGACTACATGGTATTTGATGAGGATCCGTCAGAGCTGGATATTATCATGGAGAAACAAGAAACAATGGCAGAAGAAGAGGGAAGAGCGGAAGAGGGAAGAGCAGAAGAGGGAGGAAGAGAAGAAAACGAGGGACAAGAAGAGGAATCTGATGATAGAAAGAAGCCTGGTAGCGCAGCAGAGGTGATAGAACAGTTAAACCGACTGATTGACAATGAGGAACACATGGATGAAATGGATAGAGGTAAGACGGCAGTAATTTGATGGGGTGATCTCAGATTTCCTTGATTTAAATCCAACTTCATTGAAACCAAACAAGACACGGCAATTACCAATTGAAAAGATTTTGATTCAAGACATCGTGTATTTAAAAATCGAAAAGAATTAATCAGACTATGAGATAATGAGATGGCATTGTATCACCAATTTATATTTTCACAATTAAATTTGGCATTTGCTCAGAAGAGTCTACGAATATCGAAGAGATGGCCGTGGAAACCATGATAGAAGAGATTATAGCAAAGGAATATGAGGTAATTTTATTTTTCTGAAAATATTTCCTTGTATCTTCCTTCGATCAGTAAACAGAGATTTGAGAAGGAATGTGATTTACATTGCGTAACTTTTGTTGAGCACCATCTTCTGAAATTCCCCTAAAATGAACTCATTTCCAAAAGTTTTATACCATTATTCATAATATTTATACTATTGTAATATTTTTCAGAAAAAGTTTTATACCAGGATCCAGCAATAATGAAACAGCGAGGAGGATGCATTAGATGAGGCAGATGCATCAAATGAGGAAGATGAGGAGGGTCCAACAGACGAGGAGGATGCTTTAGATGAGGAAGATACATCAAATGAGGAAGATACATCAAATGAGGAAAACGAGGAGGGTCCAACAGACGAGGAGGATGCTTTAGATGAGGAAGATACATCAAATGAGGAAAATGAGGAAGATGCAGCAGACGAATATCTCAAGGAGCTGGGGTTTCTCTAAATGGGACTGAAACGACTGACACTACTCAAAGAGAATGTCCTTTTGAATGTGACAATATCATGAATGAGGATGTTTTTCAATTCATGAATCACTTGATTTCCTATTTCATGACAATACTTAGATTAATTGGCAATCTGATCCGTTTAGTCTTAAAGTTAATTTATTAATCAGCATCATTGATTTTCTACTTTGGGAATTATAGATGAACTGATAATTGACGCAAAAAAACAATTTATTTTTATGAAAAATAACTGATATGATGTTCAAACATTATACAGTATACACTATACAGTATACAAAGTATACATAAACACATCTTTTAACATTAAATCATTTAATGCAACTTTCTTGCAGGTTACTGGAAACTTGCAAATTACTGGCAAATCCGCATGGTAATGTAATTCATTAAATTAAATTTGTAAGTTTAGATTTATTTTCACATAAGATCCTGTACTGATACCTTTTTCTTATCAATTTTTCTCAAATCACAACTATAAAAGTTTCCTCAGTTTGTTTTCTATTTACCTAATCTTTTAAAATATCTTAGTGGAAGGCTGGAAGCATGGGTTGTCAGGTTGATCACAAAACTGAGAGCCTATAATAGAAGTACTGGAAGTACAGAGTCAGTCAGAGTGAGGGAATTTGGTCTCCACAATTATAGCTGTCATAAATGTAGTGAAGCTTCTACTTTCATGTCCAACTTCGGTCAAAAAACAATCCAAAAACAATAAATATTAATATGGTTGGAATAAGTTAGCGCATCGTTTTCGTCCTGGAATCCCGAATCTAAATTCTTGTGCAATAGAGTAACGTACACAAAAAGAATCGACCTTTCGCTCTCCTGAGTCTTCTCATCCATATCATCAAAATTATTGTCAAATACGTCTCCATTCCCTATTTCCAAGGCCAGTAAGATTGAAAAAAGATATTGGTACTCCAGAACAATACTACTGGGCACTTCATGTAAGGATAACTATTAAAGACATTGACCATGTTTCCTCTTAGTCTTACTCTCCATAAGATTTCATCATATCTTTACAGGCGTCTCAATGTCTCAGGCATTGTCTCAAGTCTCATCCCTCCCTAATATTCCTTGTCAGCTCCACAGACATCACCCTGTACAACTCGGCCGTGTAACTCACGAACACATTGCAGTGCAGATCGTATCCCCGGCGGGCGTAGGCCGGGTGGTCAGATACCGTGGAAGCCACCTCGTCTCTATCATCTCCTGACCCCATGGTGAGGTCTATACTCGATAGACTGAGTTGCTGTCCTGGTTCAGTGGCAGTCGAGGAGGAGGCTGATTTGGTGCCGGAGTGGCTGTGGTATTCGCACGTGTTCAAACGCAGCTTGTTGAGAGGAGAGTGGAGACTGTTGCCCGGGGAATGGCGTCCAGTACGGTTGCTTGGTGAGTTGTGTTGGTTGCTAGCGGAGTAGAAACCGGGGGCTGCAGGGATTCTTCAGATGGAAACTCTGTTGCTGGAGACGGTTGGTTGGAGATTGAAGATGGTGATGGAGTTGGTACAGCTGACTTGACTCTGTTGCTTGGAGAGTGGGAGTAATTGCTACTAGGAGACAGTGGAGGGTTGCTCGGGAATTGGAAGTGGTTGCCAGGATATTGCGAGTGGTGGCCAGGGGATGGCGAGTGGTAACTTGGAGGGCTGAGTGGATGGTTTGCGGAGTAGAGTCGGGTGCTGGGCGAGGGGGAGTAATAGAAGGTTCCAGAGCGGGAGGAGGGGGTGAGGGTCGAAGTGTCCCAGTCAGACTCAGTCTGCAATGTGATATGTTGTTTACGGAGCTAACTGTGATTATGGGTGCTTAGCAACCTATGGGCTCTCTTATCGATTCATCACAGAACAAACCAAATTTAAATTATCCATTTTAAATGTCTGCAGTCTATTTCTAGTTACTCAAAATGGTGGTACATTATTCAAATTCAATACAGAAGAATTAGCGATTAATTTACTGCAAAGATTTGAAGTGGAATTTAATTGCTCAAAAGCGTAAAAAAGACAGTATCATGAGTAAACAATGAGTATCAGTAATGTCAATCTTCAGAATCTCAGTTGTCAAATATTAATAATTGACTGCTTTCATAGCCATAAATCAACCCCATGCATAAATCACAGAAAATGTTAAGATATGAATTTGTAAGACTAACATTTTTGTCTCGTCCTCTTAGTAATAGTAATATGCTAGTTGATGCGCGGCGTATTTCTGTAAGTTATGGTAGAAATTTAATTTAATTTATAACGACGGGCATGGGTTT
Organism: Beroe forskalii; assembly: GCA_011033025.1. NCBI lineage: Eukaryota > Metazoa > Ctenophora > Nuda > Beroida > Beroidae > Beroe > Beroe forskalii. Next base: position 97,204 of record WFMF01000469.1, read on the forward strand.
TGCCTTTCAGTTCTTTTTCCTTGATGTTTCATCTTTTTGAAGCGCGGCGTATAATTACGCCGTGCTTGGGTAAATTTTGCGCCGCGTGATAGCGCGCAAATGTGCTTTATCGTATTCGTTAGTGTTTTGTAAAGTAATAGACAGAATAATAAAGCGCATTTACGTGCTTTCAAGCGCGGCAGAATATCCCAGCGCGGTGTAATACGCCGCGCCTCAAAAGTCGAAATTACTAAGACATCAGAGTGATTTTGCGGCGCACAAATGTACTTCTTTTATTGTCTATATTTCCAATATCAAGTACATTTGCGCGCTTGAAATTGAATGAAAAAGCACAACTTTAATCCAATTCCATGCACGTGGTTAATTAGAATATCAAATTAAAAATCAATACGCCGCGCTTCAAACTTTCATATAATGAATGTGATCACCCTCTCAAAATCTATGCCATTCTTTGTTTAGAAAGAATTGTTTGAAATTGAATACCTGCTTCTTTTCAACCTTATGTTGAAACTGCATTCTTTAGAATGATCGGTGAAAATATAAAGAAAATAAACGAAATTTAAATTAATTCTCTCTAAAAACAATAAAATCCTGGACCATCAAATAGTATGAATGTGTCAGTATAAAACGCATATAAAAGAAACATTTGCTTCCCAGATTTGATTTAAAGTGCTACAGAATAAGTTTTCACCTCAACTTCAACCAATTATAGATAGATTTAATTAATCATAATGCTGTTGGAGCGGTCCAGTATCCACTATCCATAAATAGTTTTATCTGTCTCCCAATATTCCAGCACAATATCAATTCTGCCAAAATCCTTGTGAGCTATTCTAAAATTTAACTTAAGTCTAAGCTAAAAGAACTTAAACTTAAATGAAGTTAAAAGTCCTCAAATTTAGTCTGAATCCACTAATCCAAGGCACAATGCACATCTATATCTAGATGAAATAAAATTGTTGGATATGAGTAGTTTAAGTTTTAAAGCAATTAAGAATGTGTCTCAAATTCAAAGGTCAAAACGACAGGAAGATGTTAATGTTTGAACTTATAATAAAGCCAGTTTTTCCTCTCCAGATCTAATTTCATCCAACTCCGAACAACCACAACTTACAGTCCACGAGTTTTCGCCCTTAATGACATGAAATGAGCACTATAAAATTTAAGCCAATATCAATCATCACTTAGAATTAGATATAGGAATTATAGGAATCAGCATTCGACCCTGGCCCACTATCAGTGCTTGGCCTGGTAGTGCTGAGCTCGGGCAGTACTGAGATCAGTCAGTGACAAACAAGAGAAAATACTGTCAGTAAACTCCGTGGAGGACTCTGAAAATACCCGACTACGGGGGTGCTCGTTAAAACTCCGCCTCAGCGGCGATTCCCGGGTTAGGGTGCTAGAGAGGTCGCTTTCTGAATGCTGAAAAGAGAGGGGACATGCAGGAGTGGGGAAGGGGTCAGTCCCATACTATGACGTCATCGTAAGTCATATGCGGTCATTTTGATCGATTAACTTTGGGGTATTGATAAAGACGCAGGATTGTCTCACTATAACGCTGACTGCTGACAGTGACACAACAAGCACAAGCCCTCTTTATCGAGAGTGATGGTGTGCAGTGTGCCAGTGGAGCAGCATTTCAATTGTGCGTCTTATCAATCGCCTAACTTCAAATCGTCCAAAATGACCACACAGTGGTAATATTGAGGGGGGGGGGTCGACCTATTTTTTGTTTTTTTTGTTTTTTTTGTTAAGGTAAATGTTGTTTTCTGAAAACAAAAACAAAAACAAAAAACAAAAAACAAAAAAAAAAAAACAAAAAAACAAAAAAACAAAAAATACAAAAAATACAAAAAACATAAAAAAAACAAAAAACAAAAACAAAAAACAAAAACAAAAAAACAAAAGTTACAAAAACAAAAACAAAAAAACAAAAAATACAATAAAAACAAAAAATACAAAAAACAAAAAACATAAAAAAAAAACCAAAAATTATGAAAACCAAAAATACAAAAAATATGAAAGGAATTTGGTTTGTGCCCATTTTGCTGCTGTGGTGTCGTCTTCAAAATCGAGTGAAACCACTCTAATAAAGTATTTTGCGATAGAACGCTATTTTCCCTACTCTGAACATCTGTAACTCAGAGAGTTTTCGCCAGATTGTGTTTTACTTCGATACACATTGCTTTTTAGACCTAGAGATTTAGCAATAGAGGAGTTCTCAATTTAAGGCGATCGGTCGAAAATTTTTGTCACAGGAGGCTTCTAAAAATGTAACTGCCAAATGCTTGAAATTACGTTTAAGACCGAAAATTTAGAATGTAGCCCTATATGGTGATACAATGACGAAGTGATAATAGTTTCTCAATGCCTCAATAAATAGGCATGAGAAAGCTACGATGAAATTGTGAAGCACGTAAGTTCACGTGGATGTTTTCTAGAAATTATGGGATTTCAAGAAATTTATATTTGCATAGGTCATTCGACTTGATTACATTGAAACAAGTTCAGATGCGATAGAAACACGTAAACTTGATGCCAGTTTCTGTATTTCAGCTGTTGAGTTCGCGTCGATGAGTTGAAGGAATTGATAAGAAATACGTGACCAATGTTGTTTGTTCCGAGTTAGAATAAGGTTTGGTTATGTGGGCTCGAACTGACAAAATGAATGTGAAAATGGATTTTCCACACTCAATTCAGCAGAAGGTTACTACGCCAACCTTAATAACTTGATGTATCAATAGTATTATATTTACTCTTTTATTTGTTTTTTAATCTATTTTGTAATTTTTGTATTTTTGTATTTCATGTTTTTTGTTTTTTTTTGTTTTTGTATTTTTTGTTTTTTTGTTTTTTATGTTTTTATGTTTTTTTTGTTTTTTATGTTTTGTATTTTTTTGTTTTTTTTGTTTTTTTGTTTTTTTTGTTTTTTTTGTTTTTTTTGTTTTGTATTTTTGTATTTTTTGTTTTTTTGTTTTTTTTGTTTTTTTGTTTTTTTTGTTTTTTTTGTTAAGGTAAATGTGATTTTTTGAAAAAAACAAAAAACAAAAAAAACAAAAAAAACAAAAAAATATGTCGGCCACCCCCCTATTGATGACACCATATCATGCTAAGGACCCCTTACAGTAAACAATATAAAAGAGATGTGCTTTTTCTAGAGTTAAAGCTTTGATCCCACGTCCACATGCTGAGGTGATGTGAGGCTTGATGTATGCTTTGAAAGAACATTAAAATTTATTGATATTTAAGACTACGGAGTAATAACCCATCAAAATGCCCATGTTTAAATTTCTAAGATGTTTAAACTTCTAAGATTATCAATTAACCAATTAGTAATTAAAGCAGTTAATTACCTCGTCGTCCTCGTCGAAGCTGTCATTAGAAAGGCCGAGTCCGGCACTGCTGATAGTGGAGGAGGAGGAGTAGAGACTGACTGAGGTGGGGAGGGAGAGAATCTCAGAGAGGCAGGTCACAGGGTCGTACGTGCTTAGGTAGATCAACTGACACTGAATAAGAGGGGGGTTAGGATCCGATGTACTCAGGTAGATCAACTAATATTGAACTTAGGGGCTTGGGGACAAGCTTGCAGGGGTTTCGGATATAAATCTGAGGAGTATGGGAGGGAGCAAAGTGAGAAAAATGTTAAAATTTCCTATACACACGGCACCATCAGCATGCGTTAAATCAGTATCACGTACGTACAAAATGGCGGTCGTGTAGAAATTTCGGAAGGCATTCTCAAAACTCGCAAAATCTACATAACTAGTGCTAACTGATGTACTAACCCGGCAGGCAAGGTAGGAAACGGAAGCCACGTCAATACTGTGCACCACGTTACCATTGCTAGCCATCCTGATCTCTATACCTTGCTGTCCAATCGCTATGAAGTACGGCAGGGAACTGTGGATCTGCAGGGGGAATCATGATGGGTTCATACATTAAACTCTTATTTGAAATTCAGACAGATTGCGAATTCAAATTTCTAACTTTCCACCATTGAAATAGTAAATAGTAAATACCAAACCAATGAAGTGACATGATTTGAGTGATACTGATTCATCAACAATCATCGTGACTGAGGTGTCGCCACCTCTGAGATCGGTGACTGCAATTTCCACAAAACCACAAATTGTACGCGTGTGATACTGATTTAACAGTATATCCACGTACGTACATGGCGCCGCGCGATCGGAAATTTCAGAATGATTCTCATTTCTCGAGGTGGCGACACCTGCGTGACGCTTTTTAACCCTTTTCGTACTCACATGCACTGGTTTGACATTCCATTTGATGATGAGAGAGAACATGTTGTCTGGGTGTAGGGTGAGCGTGAACTGTTCTGACACGGATATATCTGAAGGAGACGGATAATTACATGCAATTATCACATAATCATTAGCTAATTCATTTGTTAATTACACAACTTCTTTGGGGGTATGTGGGTTAGACCAGCAGCCCGAAGAGCTAGGGTCTAATCCAAGATAAGCCCGATCAGGATAGTGTCAATTTATTGTAGACACCGATAAAAAGCACAAAGGTTTCTATAAGAACGATGTCATCTCAGTTGCCTGACTCACTGTTGTAGGTGAGGAGCACCCCTAAGGCCCAGTTGTTCCTATCCTCCTTTATCACGGGAGTGATACAGATACTGGTGTTCTCCTTGTGGGTCTGCAGCCGCTCCACACACTTGTTCTTATCATCCTCAGGAGCTTCTGTGTCGATTATCAGGAACTCTGAGGAGGAGGGGAAATGAGTAAAGGGGTGCCAGGGAATTTTAATGAATTAGTAAAGTTGGTTTGCAATCGCTCAAAAGTAGATGTTCACTTAGGACTTCACTTAGGCCGTCCAATCTGATACTGGTAGTGGTAAAATGAGTCCTTCCGATTTCTGATGGATAAAAATTGAACGCATCACATATTATGAGGCCTTAAACACTAAAAGTGTAACAGAACTTGCCTGTTGAGGTACCAGCACATATCTTCAGTCCACTGGGTCGGTTGAACATGCATAGATACTGTACATCGCACACTTGGAAATCCTGAAGCAGAATTAACAAATTACTTAAAAATGGCAAATTGACAAAATCCGATGCGGCTACAATAATATCTAAATTCAAATGAAGGATGGGCGATTGAGCTGAAAATTTGCACGCCATCCATGGACGACCTAAGAAAGACATACCATACTTCAGAATCCCGAAATCAGCCATTTTCTGTCTGTTATGGGGGGTTAAAATCGCGTTTTTGGGCTTAAAAACTGCTTTTTTTCGCCCCTTATTGGGCGTAGATGTCTCATGGGTGGTCAAATAGAAGTGTATCTGGTCATAAATTATGCGCCTGAAACCACTGAACCAATGATATTCGCCAGTTTTCCTTTGTTTTCCTGTAAAATCCAAAAAACCCTATTTTACCTCTCAAAACAGTGATCCAAGCGTGTATTCATTTCTGAGGCACCCAAAATCCGAAATCGAAAAGCTTTGGCCGATTGAGCTGAAAATTTGCACGCCATCCATGGACGACCTAAGAAAGACATACCATACTTCAGAATCCCGAAATCAGCCATTTTCTGTCTGTTATGGGGGGTTGAAATCGCGTTTTTGGGCTTAAAAACTGCCTTTTTTCGCCCCTTTTTGGGCGTAGATGTCTCATGGGTGGTCAAATAGAAGTGTATCTGGTCATAAATTATGCGCCTGAAACCACTGAACCAATGATATTCGCCAGTTTTCCTTTGTTTTCCTGAAAAATCCAAAAAATCCTATTTTTACCTCACAAAACAGTGATCCAAGCGTGTATTCATTTCTGAGGCACCCAAAATCCGAAATCGAAAAGCTTTGGCCGATTGAGCTGAAAATTTGCACGCCATCCATGGACGACCTAAGAAAGACATACCATACTTCAGAATCCCGAAATCAGCCATTTTCTGTCTGTTATGGGGGGTTGAAATCGCGTTTTTGGGCTTAAAAACTGCTTTTTTTCGCCCCTTATTGGGCGTAGATGTCTCATGGGTGGTCAAATAGAAGTGTATCTGGTCATAAATTTTAGGATGAGCAAAAAGTAAATTAAGGGGAGCTGAAATCTGTGAAAACACAAATAACCACTCACTCGCTTCCACCTAAACCAGCCCTGTCCCTGTGTCGCTATCCTATTCCACTCATATAGCTGGATAGTCTTGTGTTTCACAACTGCCATGTGCAAGTCGCCGGACTGTCGAGCTACGTGGGTACACAGGTTCGTGCAACCTGAAACAGGTTTTAGGTGATGAAAACTTATCCGCCTAGGGGACGATATTTCATAGAAATAGTGCCTTGAATTCCCAAACTTGAAGAAAAGGAACCAAACATTATGTTTTCTTTGATCAAGAGTGTATGGGAAGATTATCATCAACATGTTTAAAATTAAAATCCACTTCCAACCTTTCGTTCCTTGGAGTCTCTCCTGTTTCGTTTTCCTTTTAAAGTTCTTGGTGCAGTGTGATTTCATGGTGAGAGCAGCAAGGTCGAATATGTAGACGTACCCCGTCTTGTGCTTACCTGGGAAATATTATGAGCATTTTGGCAGCCAACTGTCCATGTCATTAGCCAGACCGATGCACACATTTTTCAGTAAAAACTGGAAAAATAACGTCTCTATAATATCGCAAGTTGTGAAAAATAAATCGCTATCGGTACTCACCTTTTTCAGCCCGTACCACAACGACACTCTTCTCCTCAATTACGGATATCTGCTTAGGAACGAACATGTTATGATCGTAGATCTCAGCGATGGCACTGTCATCCAGCAGGCTCGTGTTGATGAGGGACAATCCACTCTCCGTACCGAGGATAATGTACGTGTCTGAAGGGATTCATTGATTATGGTGAGAAAAGAATAAAAAATAGATAGAAATCGCTATCATGAAAGCTAGTGTTTGAGCAGAGGGGCGTTAGGACGAGACTAGAGAGTGATTGAAAGAGTGGTTTTAAAGTGATTAATGGCTGATTTGTTGCTACTAAATGAGGAACACCAGTCGTGGGGGAGTGAATCGCTTTGCTGTAGAACCGTGATATCTTCAGGTAAGTATACATGATTTGCACCTACCCCAGAAGTCCGCACAGACGATCTTCTGCTGGAAATCCCGCACAATCCTCTCGTAGTTCCAGGCGGAGTAATGCTCGAACTTGCGTTGTAACGTGTAGGAGGTGCACGTTTTACTGGTGGGGGCGTGCCCCGAGATTATCTTCTGGACCTTCAGATCCTGGAAGTTTGAGAAGCTCATAAATCCTATTCAAGACATATATTTACGAACATTAAAATTGAGTAGGTTTATGATATTGATAATCTTGATTCTGCAACCTTCTTTCAAGTCATATCATAATTCTTGGAAGCTTTTCCAACCTGCCCCTTTGCTTGGAACTTTGCAGCTTTCCGGATCCTCTTTTTCCTTCCAATACGGGGCGTGGTGTCCATAATCTTGTCGGCAATCGGACGGAGATGGTCGAAATCCTCATTGCGACTCACGTAGCGATTATAGATTTCTTTTAACAACTGTTGGGATAAGTTCTGTTTATGAAAAGATACAGATTCCTTAACAGGATCGTATTTCATCTGCAATTTATAGGGTAAAATCACAAGGGAGTTTTGACTCAGTTTAGTAGGATGAAGTCATATTGGAGACTGAAATTCACCCTAGATAGACTTCACACTTCCCTTGTGACGACAAACAACAGTCTGACTTAGAAACTGTGACAACTTGTGTGGAATCTTAACGGAAATTGAATTAAACAACGGAATGAAAATTCCGTGGATCAAGCCTTGACTTGGTAAGAGACAAACAACAAATTCCTATTTTCTCTATTGTCATGTTCCACACAGATAGACATACGTCATTCACAGTTGAGCACTTGAGCAAATACCGATACACCTGTTGTTTGGCTTGATACAGACAACCAGACACGGATATGATGTTAACAGGCAGACAAACATCTAAAATAGGACAATAAAATGAAATACAGATCGGCAGTAGATACGTAGAGCTAAAATTGGGCACAAAAATACTGATAATTTCACACAAATACTACAAGGCAACTGTTGCACAGTCCGCTCCCGCCTTGCCACGAACTGTGGAGTAGCGTACACCGCCTTCTCCCCGTTCATTAGCTTCACTAACAACACCCTCCTGAAGTGGTCCAGATCCAAGTACTCCGGACTGATGTCTGGGCCGTACCTCGGCACCGACTCCTCGTTATAAACCCGGAGTAGGTACGAGTCTGTGTCGTGTTGGTAGGTCACCAGGGCGTAGATGTGCGACATTTGGGATTTGAAGCAGGTCGGGTCGAAGTCGTCGTAGTCTTCTTGGAAGACGATGTTCACGATGTCGTTACCGATGTGCCTCTTTCGTTCTACCTTTATCGGAGTAGTATGTTAAGAGAAGGTCACATGATCACAGTGGAGATCAATTCGGAGAGGAAAAGTCCAAATTGGACACAGATGAATGAAGTGGTATTCGTTACTACCGAAGGGAATAAAAAACCGACTAATCTGCCACAAATTATAACGTAGTGCCGCATGTTAATCCCACCTGTTGAGGGTTGTCCTTGGTGAATGGGAGGAGGTTAGCCACATGGAACATGATGTGTTTCCCTTCCATTATCGTGCGGTACGAGTGAGTTCCCGTGGTGTCACCTGAAAAACATCGTATTGGCACAATAATATCATACCCCATGGCCCATTTCCCAGTTTCACGTCAGCACACTGGTCAAATTGCTTTTGGATCAAACATCAGTACTCTGAATTCAAAGTTGATTCCCTCTTGAAAGCTCTATCATCTGATATTCGCGCAAACTCATAATGAAGAACTATCCGCACAGTAATGGCCAAACTGTGACCGGCCGACAGCGCGCGCGCAATTAAATCAGCCGCGCGCGCGCTGGCTAAATCGATCACGCGGCGCGCGCAAATCCTCATGGCAATCAGTAAAATCGACACCGCGCGTTCCATACAGTTAAATTCTGAGTGACAGTTTCTGAAACGTTAAAACATTCTTGATGAGAAAAGTTTGCCGTGTTAAAACTATCCAGTGAAATTAACACCCAACAGAACATAATTACTCATAACGTCATATGTTTGGGAACATGTAAGGCGCCTGGTGCACAATGTCATAGGTCAAATTGTCCTGCACATGATTAATTACTTGCGTGAAATAAAATCCCATTGGGCGAGGTTGCAAAGCGTAATAAACCAAATGAAACCCTAGACATTTATTTAATAACATAAATTTGGATGAATGATGCCGTCCAAAATGGCCGTGTTTTCGCACAACTTCGTAACAGTGCGCCTTGATACACGTACAAACAAACACATGTACAAACAAACACACGCACAGTACACACATGCTCACATAGAGCAGCGGTAAAGTTTATTAGAGCTGTCATTATTAAATATCTGACAGCCGCTGGCTAGGTATGCATGTGTGTAAGAGTGTGTAAGTTGACACCAGATACACATAAACATGGCGTGTATTGCAAGTGTTACTGGATACATTCCAAACTAACTGTGCTCCTTTTCTCATTCTGATACACGCACGCTCAATGTTGAAAACAAGGCATCCTCACATAATGTACATGCACACAAAAATAATACCAAGACAAAGCGAAGTAATCTAGATAGGCACTCCTTTGGATAAAAACACATAATTCCAACGCAATTTGCTGTTTAAAACGAACAGCATCCTTACAAACACGAGGTTTCAAGCCACACCTGAAAAACGAACAGTTGATAGTCTGGAATTTATGATTTCTCTTGACTCAAAACGAAGCCTATCTCTGCTTATAAGTATCATGGTTTTAAGTTATCAATCAAAATATGCAATACCGCCTATTTATGTATGCCTCTTACTTCGTGTCTTTCTGTTCTGCACAGAGTACGCCTGTGTGTTTGTGTGTTTGTGCGAGTCTGCCTGTTTGTGAAAGTGTCGGAGGAGTGTAATAAGTCTGAAATATGTGGCGATAGCTTTCTGCACGTGTTTACCGTAACAACCGGATAGTTTGTAACTAAGTTATGTACACTTACCATGTCTCGTTATTCATTAATGTAGCGTTTGGTGTGAATACTTGCTTAATTTATGCGATGAAAATACAAACTAAAATGTAATGTACTAGTTATTACTGTATATACCTATCCTTTCGCTTTCTCTCTAAAAACTGAGTGAAATTAAAAGGGTGGATAAGAAAGTGACGTGATTTTCATGCTTTAAGATGGTGACTTGATGAAACTGAGCTGTCTGTGTGTTTTGTGGACAGAGGTATGAATATTACTGCGATAAAATACAGTGAAATCACAACTGTAATAATTTGAAAATTTACTTTGAGAAGGGGATCATTTTTCGGTGTGTGGGTGTAATTCATGTGAGCTTACTGCACCTGGACAATGAATAGTAATTGTACTTCGCGAAAAGGAAGGAGACTGCGAGTTTGGCAAGAGGAATAGGTTATGAAGGGTGACGTCATTATCAGGGATTAAAATGGTGAATTGATGACAATTTAACGTTTATTTTTCCTTGCGACGCATGAATATATAACCCTATTTTCTTTGCAGCATATGATCAGTCAGAAAATAATATTAGTTTGTCATTGTGCTTTGCTCAGCCTCACTTCATATAATTAGACGGGTTAACTTAAAAGCAGTCCAAAGCACGGTCAGTGCTATCATAACACTGGGATATCATCAAATTAACACCATAATTTCAATGAATATATACACGGCCGTGTTGTTTTCGCGCGTGCTGCATACGTATAACCATCACTGATGGAGTTACAAAACCAGAGATGGAGTTATATAAACACGCGCGAAAGTCTCTCTCTAGAAACTCCATCAGTAGATTTCAAAACTCCATCAGTAGTTCTCGAAAGTCCATCTCTAGATTTATATTTGGATTCTGACACGCTGAGTTACCGAATGTTACAAAACTTAATTAAACATGCTTACACTGTTTATTTACCCTGTTTATTTACCTTTATTTACCCTGTTTTACCTGACCCGTTTAACTGTATTTAGCAAATGTACACATGCACAAAAACGAACACCAAATACCAATCAACACAACACATTGTATTTGTAATTACTGTGTACATTTGCAAACCGTTATATGTTAGACAAGTATGTCACGTGACGTCTGTTCGTAACACAGGTATAGAATGGAATGTGGCTGCTATACATTTTTGAGAGTAATTGCAATTGCAAATGTCGATGTACACCATGAGTGGTACCTAGTTCTTTGGTTCTCTCTTTTGATATTGTGCACTTTGTTTGGTCGGTCCTTCAGTGTTCACATTCCGATGTATTGGTCTGTTGCTGATGATTTACACATTACCAATTTTGTTGTACCTACTTGTACAATTATCATTCAAATGTGAATGGATTCTTGAGAATGTGTGTCTTTAATATTCACTTCGTGATTGTATCTTTTCGATTTGTTTGTACCATTGATTTTGCAAAAGTTTATGGAAATGAACGTTTTGATGGAATGAATCTATGTTCTTATGCTGATTGCTGCCTCTTCAAAAAAGCTTCAAAATACTTAAGTCAATGCACAAATGTGAAGACTAATATAAATAATTCATAAGGTGTCCTGCTAGGGTCTAAATCTGTCCAAATTAAACTTACTTCGAATCGGCCGTGTATATACTATATAACCACGCGCCAAGAGAGAGACTTTTGATCTTCACATATAGCACTCACTGGCGTTCGTACTATATGAGCAATTAGACACTCACTGCGTTCGCGCCTAATTGTAATTCACCACGCTGCGCGTGGCGAATTGCAAAAGTCTCTCTCTATAGTCGCGTGGTTATATAGTCTATACAGAACATTACGGTCATTAATCATTCCCATTTACAGTTTGAATAGAGCCTAGCATCGCTTGACTCTCGGTCTGTCAAATGTGTAATGAGATGTATTTTGTGGGGATACTACCTCTGCCAACAAAATAGAAGATAGTAACATGTATGGGCTACAGTATACGAGGTAACATGACTCAGTTACAAGTTGATGTAGTAGAATACTCTGAGAACATGGTAACAAGCCATGATCTTCTGCTGCCAATAATATCATGAGACATCGTGACGATGAATAATGATAGTTCAAGGGAGATAAACAATAATGTCGTACTCTTGAAACAACAGACTGTACCGGTGAAGTGCCACCCATTTGAACACTTTAGTACACGATCACCTAATTAAGAGGCTTTATGAAAGGGCATTTGCATATCATTTTCTATGGGAAAGCACTGAGTAGAAGCTATACAGTATACAATTAACGTGATAACTAACTAACTAAAGCTAGGAGGGGTTGGTTGTAATCTTTTTAATATTCCTCTAGTCTTTGTCCACAACACTGTATCCCGTGGGCCTTGCAACTCACTCCACTCAATTTTTAAAGCTCCGAGCTAATCTCCACTCATCCACATTCCAATCGTTAGTCACTTTCCTCATCTCATCCTCACTACCTACTTAGCTAATTACTATCCTTATCCCTGATTATAACTCGTCACTATCCTTATCAAGCTCCAACTTTCTCCTCCCCTACACTTAACACCATCTCCACCAGCAAAATATCCGTTATCTTCTCCACTATCTCACAAATCATACAAATTTCAGCTCTCTCCCCCTCCACCCTTTCTCTCAACAAACCGAGTGTGATATAAAACTCTATCTGAGTGTAATTTGACAAAAAGAACAATAAAACCCCTCTCTATTCGCTATGATCACACTAAACGGGAGGTGTTGAAGGAACACGCAGCCCGCACACTAAAAGTAGGGTAATTGAGGAGAGAGTGACGTCATTATCAGGATTAGATGTGGCAAATTGGTGAGCTTAAGCCGCATTTTTATATTATTTCGCATACAACTGAGCTGGAATACAAATATAGAAATATATATACCGACTATCATAATAAACAGCATAACTACTGAGTACTGTACGTCTTATATAGCCGCGTGTATGTGATACGAGCGATATCAGTATTTTTATAATATATTTTCATGCCCTGACAGAAGTGCAAGGACAAGTTTACTGTCAATCCGTCTAGAGAGAAGACGTCCTTATCTCCAGACTTCAGTTAGACTTCTCATGTTTTACTAATTAAACTTGTCATACAGGGTACTGTATGTGTGGTAGATCTTATCAGACCGTTTAGAAAATGTTTAGGAGAAAAACCTTGGCAGTCAGCCAAGTTATCAAATGCTCTGGGATATATCACTGCATCTTCATGCACTGTGTACACCATGTAGACTACTGGTTTAAGCTTGTTCTTGACAATGGATAACGACTCCACCCGAAAGGGCCCGGTCTTAGAAACTTAGAAAAAGGACAGATATATAATTGACATGATCTCTCCACTTTCTACACAAAATTGGAAGCAATTTCCAAGATCCAACAATTGACAGCTTTAAAGATTTGTCAAGGCTTTCCGAAGGAAAATACCGCTTTCTAGGAATATAAGGCGGAGACTCGTTTTATAAGAGCGGTTGTGAGTAAAGGCGAGCTGCATTTATAGAATCTGTCACAAGGTTATTATCTTTTTACTTTGTAAGTGTGTAGATGTATTTTATGATTGCTGCTCAGTTTCTGAGCTTAGGTGAGGAAATGAGCAAGACACTAAACCATCACATTTATACGACCCATGCACGAAAAATAGGTTGTTCAGACGTTCAGGGTCAGCAAATCATGACGTCATTTCATCCGAATATTGGTGTTTTAGAGCAGATTAGAATTTCATTGCACGCTCATCTGCGCAAGAAATTATGCTGTAATTATCTACTTATCTAAGCTTGAATATTATTTTAAGAGTTAAGCTCTTGTAAATTATCTTGTACCGTTAAATAATCTAAGAAAGAGCCACTTTGCAGTTAGATGCAAGAATTCTTCAGAATTACAGCCATATTCTGTGAAAGTGTAAAATCATAATAAAGGCAGTTAAAAGCCATTAATTTACCGTGATATTCTACAGAATGGAACTTGTATAACTTATAATGCTTGGGAAATGAACACAAGCCCTCAAGCTACCATTTCGTCAGATCTGCAAGATCTGTGAGATTGCGACTTGCGAGTATGGGTGCTGAATAACCTTGTGAGAGCCGTTAAACATGCAAATTGTCAATATTTGCCTCTCAAGTCTCAGAGCTGAGAGCCGCCACACTCGCATTACAGTCTACGTGTGCACTGTGAAACCAGGAGGAATAAAACCCGTGTTATTCAACTAATGTACAAACAAATGAATGTGTTATGCTATGTGATGGTCACGCCCAACATATAGGCGGTTTGCAGTCATTGATGTTCCATTCTAAACCCTGGTAATGACATCACTCACAAAGGCTTATTATTCTTATGCAACCCTAAAATATATTGCAACATAATGTTATCATAATATCCACACTCATATGTTATCATCATAACTCAAAAGAGAGTGTTGCAGGATGAAACTCACAGGGAAAATGACAGGTATTTTAGTAAGGGTTCACGTGTGTTACATATTACTATAACAAGTAAGAGGCTATTAGATATTGGAACATGTGGACTTTTAATTGGAACTTATGAGTGTCAAATGGCGTGTAGTTGTAGTTTATGATTGGAAAACATGGTGTGGGAACTGAAGGTTTGGTAAAACATGGTGTGGCAAAAGGTTGATTGATGTTGTTTCAAGGAATTCTCGGACAGTATTACAAATTTCAATCAGATTTAATTTAAACGCAGAGTGAAGTATTATTATCTTGAAGGGTGGGGAATGGCGAATTATCACAAACTCACCGACCGCGCGCTGGCATTCAAAAATATGGGAAAATTACGGTGGTTTGACGGTACGAGGAACACTTAAATGTTGAATCTCGGGGTGGATTGTTGACATGGTGAAAAGGGAGGAAGATGAAGAAACGGTCGTATTACCGCGCACTCACCGCGCGCATGCACCTCTACTTAGGGATCGTTCACATATTACGTAATCAATTTTTGGCCGATTTCAACCCCCCCCCCCCTCGTAATCAAGTTTACAGTAGTTGTATTTGTTGCAATAACATGTAACGTAATCATTTGGAAACACCCTCCCCCCCTCTAGGTGATTACGTAAAATGTGAACGATCCCTTATGATGATGATGATAATATCTCATAAATTACCTTTGACATCGAGCCCTCCTCTGTACTCCTCAAATCCCTTCAGAGCAACCTTCTCCCCAATCAGGTCCAGGAATCTCTGGAATGCAGGAGAAATGTCATCTGAAAAACAGGAATGTTAGAAAATACAGTTATGCAGTAAATACAGTATAATAATGTCATCTGAAATACAGGACCGTAAGAAAATATAGTAATGCAGGAGATACCACATTTGCCATCTGCAGAGTGAGAATGCAGCTTTTAGTTGCATACAGAGAGATAAATTATGTCAGCTTGCATGTAGCACATAACTTGGGACCAGAATTTATGTTTAAATTTAAATGAAATGAGATGGAGAGAGCCTACATCAGCAGTGTATGTATTTGACAACACAAGCTTACTAATTTAGATCCCACATCTTAGATTCTTATTTATTTCAAATCCTGTAATATCCTGCATCGCAAACTCCTGTGAGAGTAGCACATACATGCAACTTTCACTTCCACTGTTTCACTCCGGAAATACATGTCCGTGGCTATGGTAACTTACTAATATTTTGATCATGAGCTCAGCAGAAAGCCAGTTTTGAACCAACTAAGATGATTACTGCACTTTTTATGTTCAAAACTTGGTCGTTCAATGTTATTAGTTAGAAGCGAGCGAAGTTTACGAGAGAAACTTCTCAAACTTTCATATATATAACTTGTCCAAATGCACATAAAGATGTAACGTCCAGTTTCCACGAAGAAGTATTCTTATCATGTATTTCACAACATTATACTATAACATAGTACACCGAGTTAGTGCCTATAAAAGTATAAAGTTTGTTTTGGAGGATTCACTTCATCAATAAATGATCTCATATAATATTGCACAACAAAGACTGTACTCTGATTAGCGAACTTACAGGTTATGTCACAAAAATAGAGTCAGCAATTAGAATTTATCTACATAATTACACGCAGTATCTCGTCAGCATTGAATAAAGTTCTTCATTTATGCTCCTGGTTGATTAAGTGGGGGCTGAGAAAACTACGCAAAAGAAATTAAAATTAATTGGGGCTCAGGGTGACAAATAAAACTGGAGCCTATGTTAATGAGGCATTGAAATCATATGGCGTCAGAAGTAAGTCGTAATATCAAAGTAAAAATTATGAATAATCTCTTCAAATTCTCATAAATTTGAAGAGATTTGTTTATGAGATTCAATATACCCAAGCAGAATTCTAACCAAAAAGAAAAAAAGCTTCAACTGTGATCATGTGATACTCAAAGCAAAATTCTAACCAAAAGGAAAAAGCCTCGTCAACTGAGGATACCTGTACCATGTGTTGTGTTTGTAACTCTGAAATTCTAAAACCCAAACCATTGCGCGCGTTACCAGTGCTACTCAGACAACAGCCTAAAACTGCAGAAATCAGGATTGTTTATTATTTTTGGCAGCATCAAATAAGCATCCGTGTACCAGAGTCCCATGTATATGTTTTAAATCACATGAAGTCCGCATAACGTTATATATTTAATCTGATGATTATTAAAGTATTAATATAATTTGATGTACCTATGATTTTAATAAGAAGCCGCCTGGAAGTCAGTTATTGAAGCAGCAAGAGGTAAGGACCTTCCTCAGAAGATATAGTGATTATAAACTATATAATATTATACAAACAACAAATGCTCCAGAGTTAACATGGGTATGAAAGGAGAAACCCTTAACGTGGTTGTATGGCAGAGTGGAGAAACAAATATACGAAGATACGTATCGTATATAAGGCCGGGGCACAGCTGATACAAAAATATGGATTATCTGATGATGGACAAGGCGTAGTGAATCAATCATTGAGATCATCTGATACCTGTAGCGCGCACGCTTCGCTTCAACCTAACGTCTAGGTATCTAAAGTCTACGTTTTTACAATCTAGTTTTCTAAAGTCGAGGTTTTTACATGCTAGTTTTCTAAAGTTTAGATTTTTACATTCTCGTTTTCTAAAGTTTAGATTTCTACATTCTAGGTTTCTAAAGTCTAGGTTTTTACATTCTAGGTTTTTACATTCTAGGTTTCTAAAGTCTAGGTTTCTAAAGTCTAGGTTTCTAAAGTCTCGGTTTCTAAAGTCAAGGTTTCTCAAGTCAAGGTAATCTTATCATCTTGGTGGTTTCAGCAGCCCTGTCATAATCGACTTATGATCGTTTACAATTCGATCGTTGGTTTTAAGTTTCGGAAATGATTTATCGCCGATCGTCGGACCGAAAAATTGAATTTTCACGACAAAAACTTACAACCTGCAATTCCCAAAACTCTACCTTTGGTTTCTGACTTCAAAATAACATTTTCATAATATTTGGCATAACATGAGGCAAAATTTAAAACCTTTGTAGCGTTCCATGTTGTTAGATTTATTTATTTATTTAGGTATTTATTTATTTATTTATTTATTTATTTATTCCATGTTGCAACAGCTTCTTTTGAAGGTATTGTTTCGTATTTCCAATGCCTGACAATACTTTCATTGTACTTAAAGTCACTCCATTGTTCATAAACGGCGAATCTTTTATGTGACTGAATATTTTATTATTCCATGTAATAAAGCATAAGTTATTTACAATTCCTATAAAACGATCGAATTTTTAAAGCACTCCACATTTCTCATTTTTCATATTTGTCTATAGTCGACTATGCAATGGCTCCCAGACGCCATGCTTCATTCCCTCATTCATCCATAGATTCACCGTATGTTTTGCGGGAGAGCAAGGGAAATGTACAGTGTAATGCACAGGAAAACAGGGTTCAGACCGATTGTTTGGGGTCGGGGGGAGGGGCACAGGGTTCAAGGACGGGGAGTGAGTACAGGGCCGGATTATATTGCACAGGAATCTGAGGGACACGGTAAATCGGAGCCCTACACATGCCATTATACACTTTTTCGAGCTAGTGGGGGCCAAGGCCCCCTACATGTTTCTAAGGGGGACTTTTGAAGACGAAGGGGGGCCAAAATTAACATAAGCAAATTTTCATTTTTCATAGCCCTAATTTTCATTATTTTGCATAAATATACATATGAAATCATGTTTTATTGATTGATAGGATGACCTATGTTTTGTTACGCCGGAATCAAGGAAATGTTGAAGCCAAAGTATTATCTTAAAAGGTCTCGAGGGGAATGATAGGGTATTAATACTTTAAAAGTAACAGGGTACGCAATAAGAAGAAAATTTTCCAAATAACTTACAATTTGTCCTCAGTCCGAGAATATGGCAATGTTTGGTGTAACTGTCGTTCTGATGGGTACATTGCTGGCACAAGCCATGTCAGACTCAGAAATGACTATTGACAACAACGAGTTTCTTCTCTACAACAAGGCTTACTTCAAATCTAGACTTCGTCAGATTGGCACAGGTGCAACCAGCTTTGGAACTTACAACTTTGAAATCAACGACAAGCAGTTGTGGAGATTTGAACCACACCCCCAAAAGAAAGGCTGCTACTTCATCATAAACGAGGCTTACGACTATTATAGGTTTGCTTTGAAGATGGGAACTGGACTGGTCGTGTACAAAGGCCCATATTGGGACGACCAGCTCTTCAAGCTAGTGCCTTCAGGTAAAAAAGATGACTACTACTACATTACCAGCTGCACTTATCCAGACTACAAGATAGCTAAGAAAGGACCCAATGACAACCAAGTTGGGAGCACCAACGGCGCCAAGAACGATAACCAGCTCTGGAAACTGGTGCCCAGATTTGCAGCTGATGTCTACACCGATGAAATCTTCCACTATGACAACAGACAGGGCAGCAACCCCATTCCGAGGTCGGTCTCCGTGACAACAGGGGTTGTCAAGTCGACCGAGAGTTCCGTGAGCAACACAATGTCCTACTCAATGGCGATGGAGTCAAGCCTTCACGGGGTGACAGCTTCAGCAGAATTCTCGCAGGAAATATCGAACAGCTTCACAAGCAGCAAAGAAGAAAGCTGGGCGAAGACTGAGACCATTAGCTTCACCATTCCTCCCAAGAAGAACTTCAAAGTGATGCAACACAAGGTGAAGTTCAAGGGAGTGATTCCTCAGGACTCCTGTACTCTGATGACGAAAATCAAGATCTTTGAGAGTGACACAGCTACGTTCTCTGATCCGGATAAGTTCATTATTGATTAGGATGAAAAGACAACACCCCAACGGTAACTAGATACGCAGATATATCTGGTGAAGAGGTTGGAACTCCCAGGCTGGAAGAAAGATCCGAAAATCTTATTTGTTTTCATTTCGAAAATTAATTCCCCATTTACAACTGCCTTCAAAAATTCATGAAAACTTGTATTATTTGTTAATTTCTCAAGCGTAACAGCTCTAGTTTATGATCAACTACTAGTACAATTATGTACACTTATCATTGCGCGTTTTTCTCCTTCTCGGCATCCCCCAAAACCATCTCATGACACATCAGCACATACTAAAATCCAACTGACCTGGACAAAGAAGGGGTGGTCAAACGTCATCAATTCACCATTATAGCACATGATAATGACGTCAGTCTCGAACGTAAATTTCCTGGGAGCATCGACGTAAGCTCATAACACCTGTCAGTGCTTAACTGATGTCCGAAGTCACATGATTCAAAAAATGAGGTAAGTAAAGTACGTCAACAGCTCCGGAGAAATCAACAAATATTATCACATGAAATCCCGGACAATGTGAAGGAAAACCTCGCCCACCTTGAATTGTATAATTGATAATACGATTATGAAGGCGACGCCTTCAATTTTATACGCATACACCTTGCCACAGTAAGGCTGGCTTCCAAGCTGTTTCCATGGAAATTTTTTCATGTTACCATGGGAACTAGGTAATTATCTTGTGACGTCATGTGACTAATCACGCGATATACGTCACGTGACAGGAAAACTATTTCTGTCAGACACTCAGCAGTCAGCTGTCAGACACAGAACCTCGGTAATGAGTCTGTAATGGCTCGTTGTCAGATATATGACTGTGTCAACTGGAATGAGAACGCTATGCGAAGGGGACATGAAGTTTATTACATAGCAAAATTATCATCAGAATGCAGGTAACTGCGAGCCCAGCAAACTGACATATACGTTTCAATTTACAGTTTACACTGGAAGAGTTCAAGTATACAGCGGGCTAAGCGGGGTCTCACTAAATAGGAAACCTAAGTCTCTCGATTTTTTCATCTCTCGAAGTCTCGATTGCACACAAAAAAGTATAGTCTCGAACCAGGACGAAAGTTAATGTTACGCCATTATAACAAAAGTGAATGAAATGCAAAAAATACGTCTCTTCGACGCCACAAACATACAATTTTGTGCTATGATAATGTCATCATCACAAGTCTCAACCACATTTATTTCTCTTATCCACAGCAAGTTTACTCTGTGGTGATAGACGGGTTCCAGAGTTCTTGTTGGAAGAGAAGGAGGAGACGATAGCTCATCTCAAACCATTTCCTTCAGCTCAGTGAAGAGAAGCGCTAACACGTGTTGAGTGATGTGGTGGAGGCTATATTTAGAAAGTGACCTAAACTCAAGCTGAATCATGAGTGTGTACACACACGTCATTATGTAGCTGTAATGCGAACACAAGGAAATTTTCTGTGTGTATATATAGATTAGTATGCTAAAATTACAGTGAATGAGCTCATCTTGGCAGCAGAGTGGTAGATATCTATCGCTATGTCCGGTTTTTAACATCGTCACATCCGGTTTGATTTACAATATATATTACACCTGCTCCAACCGTTTCTAGAAATAGCTAATTCAAAATAAGCTATTACGTCATTACGATAGTAAATATCTATTCCTTTCTCAACGTTTCTAGAATTTAATTTTCCTCAACTTATTAGATACTTAGTTAACAATGAAGGTGGTGAACAATAATAAGAGCAATATTAGTATTACGATGCTAGCTATCATCCGGTTTGATTCCAATGATGTTAATGACGCATGTATCATAACTAAAGAAATCCATAACACCCTCTGGTGCACTCAAGATACACCATTCATACAGAATCATTTAGTGTCTTTTTAGCTTCACCAGCGTCTCTAATTTCTATTCTATGCTGTAAAATAATACTCATCATGATGCTTTGTTACGCACCAGTGGACACTGTCTTCACACAGTAAACAGGTATAGAAAACCTCGGTTTTTACTGCTTGACCACGTGAAGCGACTGTTAGGTCGCAGGCTTCATTCTTGGACTATGGTACAAGATCGGCCTTAGATTGGAAACGCAGGCCTCAGAAATTTCCAAATTACGTTGATCTCATGAGTGTGTGAGCTCATAAACACATATTTGCGGTGTACATCAAATTATTACAGAATCTTGCAAATTTCCATGTGTAGAGTCTTCATAACATTATGTATGCGCAATTTCTACATGCATCCCAACATAAACATTGAATGCAGCTCAGAATACACATTTCATTGTGTACAAAAACAGTGCGTTGCCCTCCGAGAGAGTGAGTAGCGAATGACTCAATCTATGATATACTTGCACCACAACGTTTTAGATGCCGTCATTATCATAGCTCAAAGTGGTGTGTTGATGACGTTAAACTGCCTATCTTTTGCGCGGTGTTTACATTATATGATGATCACACTACTTGTAATATGTACACACAGATACAATGTACCTACTATTATTATCTGTAATAATATTATGAGAATGTACGGTAGGCATGTGGCGATGTTTGTGTACATACAGAGCGAGATCGGATTTCAATCTGTGATCAGTGTATTTCGGGCGCGTTTACATAACGTTTGAATACGGTAGGTACGTACAATGTACATGGCGCATACAAAGACTGGACATTATTATACTGGATTACACCAATCTTTGACCCCTTCCCCCCGACCCCTTTCGTTAAATTTGATCAGACTATACCCCATAGCTGCCGACTCTTCAAAATCTTTTGGGAGGGCACTTTTTTGCCCCATTCGGGAGGGCAAATAGCGTTGAAGGGAGGGCAATTTCTGTGGGTGTATTTGAGAAAATATATGGCGACCTTTTTTTTTTTTTTTTTTTGAACGTCGCCTAAAAAATGAATCCGAGATAGTGCTTATTAGGTAAATTTTCACATTTGTAGGTAAATTTTCAGAATTTTAGGTAAATTTTTAGATTTTTCGGTGAATTATACATAAATTTTAAGGATGTTAAGTAGGTAAATTTTCAAAATTGATTCGAGATAGTGCTTGATAGGTAAATTTTCAAAATTGATCCGAGATAGTGCTTGGTAGGTAAATTTTCAAAAAATGGCGACCTTTTTTTTAGGGAACGACTAAAAATGTGATCCGAGATAGTGCATATTAGGTAAATTTTCAGAATTGTGAGTAAATTATCAGAATTTTAGGTAAATTTTCAGATTTGCCCTCCAAAAAGGTGGGCAAGGTCCGAAAGGAGGGCAAATGGAGGGCATGGGAGGGCGCCCTCCCAAAAGGAGGGCAGTTCGGCAGCTATGCTATACCCCTAGAAAAAGGTCTTCCTTCTTAATTCTTAAACCGACCCACCATGTGATGCCACATCATATAGCGATGTACAATGTACATTGTGATGTCACAACTCACATCATAGCATCATCCCATCATGAGAAGAATGGTGGTATGTGTAAACGTTAGCAGTCATTAGTTTTAATCTACAGTCTACCGTTCAGAATAAATTGTGATCTGTTTAATTTACAGCGTTTTTCAGGGAGCATTTTTGAAGAGATCTCCAGATCAAAACGCTCAATATCCATAGAGAAACTGCCTGATCCAGCTCACTTTTTATCGAATAACAATACCTCACTGTTATAATCCTATATTATGTATTCTCCCCAGCCCCAAAACGCAGGGCTGGATCCAGGGCGGAAAAAGTGGGGGGGTTGTAAATTTCGGCGAGGGAGGTGGCGCGCAGCGCCGCCGAGGGAGCTATGGCAGGGGTCTGGGGGTGCAGCCCCCAGCGGGGTCCAGGGGCGGAGCCCCTGGTGGGGGGTTAGGGGGCGAAGCCCCTGGAAATTTTTTCAGAAAATGAAGTCATTTTGCTAAAATCTCCTTCATATTTTTCCATAGAAACCTGGGAATTTAGACTTTCAGTAATAGACAATATGAGCTAAATTAGGATTCAGGAAACACCTCACATTCATGATTTTTCATATTTCCTCTGAGACTCATTTTATTGTTTTGTGGTCCGCTCACTTCAGTCGCAAAATTGGAAAATGACCACAAATGAATGCGAATTGCAAGGTATATCAGTACTATGCGATTTATAGTCTTAGGTCCTAACTGATTTTTCTGAGCACTGCAAGCGGAAATTTTGAAAGTTCCACATCGAACACCACTAAGGACTACCAATTTAGCCACATAGATGATAATGAATCACAACATAACAGCCCGCTGCAGACGATAATTTTCAGTGTTTTAGATCCCTGACTGAGTGTCTGACTGTTTCTACACCAGTTGTGTAACAGCTCGCAACAGCTCACCGCAATCAAAATTTTCATGGGTTTTTTGCATTTGAATCTACCTCCAAAGTCAATTTGGTGCCGGCTGTTTCGGACTGGCTCTGTCTTGACCAGTGCAGAAAGCAGTTGTTTAAAATAATTTGATCAAAACAGGCCACCGCAGGTGAAAATTTTAAGGTTTTTTTGCATCCAAATATTGAAAATTATGTGTTTGAAACTGAAAACTTGCTAACTGGGGTTAGAACTGGCTAAAGAATAATCAAGTCAATGAACTCTCTCTGTACATAAAACATAACAAATATTACAACCCCAACAACCCCACTCTAAAACCAACAACCCCACAACCCCACTACAACCCCACTCGAGAAAAAGTGGGGGGGTTGCAACCCCCCCAAAACCCCATTGTAGATCCACCCCTGCCAAAACGTACCTGAGCTCATTAAAACTCCCCTGATGGTCTCTTAGAATTCTTTAGTCTCCTTCATTAGCCCCTTTAATCACAGAACCACAATACACCCAATCTCCTACACACCCATATCAACATAGTAGATATCTCCCCTTACTCAAATATAACTCAGATATAACACAGGGATATCTATTATCTACGGGTAAGGGCTAGTGGAATTCTCTTCTGTGGTCTATAGATTAAACTATAATATGACAGAGAAAAAGTTTTCCCGGTGAACTATTTCCTGCCAGAATATAAAAATAGAGCTGCCTGAATTAAAACATAACTCAGAGCAAGGTAACTCCTGAAGGTATAGCAGCTCTGATAGACTCCGGCTGTCTGACAGATAGTGCCAAGGATTAAACCTTCATTACTTTAATACAGCGCCCGGATAATGATTGCTCCTGTCTCCTACATTAAAATATTATAGGGGACCCCGCCCTCCCAATATAACAATACAATGTCACACCGCGGAATGGTCTATATAATGATAATTATATAACATAATTAAAGTATTAAAATATATGGAATAGTGCGGGGGTTAAATCCGTAGAATATTGTGGTGCTGTGTGGACTCTGCCATATATTGTAAGGAATTCTATGGGCATCAAAATAGATCACTAGGTTTTAGTCACAAAATGGTTGTTCAATAATTCATATATTGACACAGAATAATGTGTTATTAATTCGACACAGGAATAGCCGGATATAAGCCTGCTCTTTAAAAATATTATATCCCTTACATCCCACACAGCTAACACTGTTTAGTGTTTAAAATATGCTGTTATTACTTCATTATACAGCAGCACAGAGGTACTTACTTACCTACAGTTAGCCTGGAATAAAGATAAAACAATCAAGTTCTAGAATCTAGCTGCTATGAAATTATGTTTCCTACTCGAATTTACGATTTAAAGGTTCATTTTCAAAGACAAGATAGCTAAGTCAGACTTCTGTCCCCGTTGATAATTGAAAATCCCTGATCCTTAAGTTTCGGTACCGAAAAGGTTGCCAGGAAGTGTCTAGTGTCTACAGTTGATCCAAGATAATATTATAGCCAAGATAATATAGTAAATATTGAAGTCTGTTGCTGTGTCAGAACTTATCCTTTATCTTACCTTCCAAATTCCCATACATAAACTGTTGTCAAAAGAGGGTAGTTATGATTCTAACAGAGCTGAACAAGATTGCCACGTCAAAACGTCAAGACCTAGACTTCTCCTAATTTCCTATTTCATTTGATCGCTGGGAACTTTTTCCCAGTTCCAAATTTGGTGAAAAATCTGTTCAAAACGTCTAAGACTTGATGAGTCAAACCCGCTCTATCTGATAAGAATGGTCACGTGCACAAATAAACCAGAATCTAAATAGCCTTTCTGCCTTAACCATGGTTACGAATATATAACTGTGTCAGACACTAATATGGGACCCGCCATACTCACAGTCTTATGTCAGCTAAGCAATGCCTAACTATGGGCAAAAGTGACAATCTAATAAGCTAATACTAATAACTAAGCTCATCAGTGCTTTTATCAGGGGTCAGGGGGTAGTCAAACCAAACTACCTTGATCCTTGTCAAAGAGTTTTTATTAAGTTTCTCGATGAAATACACATGATTATGTGCTGCTTTTGATAAGCCCTGAGTGGTGATTGTTGAAATTTAGATCCACAAATTGCCCGCTCTATCTGATAAGAATGGTCACGTGCACAAATAAACCAGAATCTAAATAGCCTTTCTGCCTTAACCATGGTTACGAATATATAACTGTGTCAGACACTAATATGGGACCCGCCATACTCACAGTCTTATGTCAGCTAAGCAATGCCTAACTATGGGCAAAAGTGACAATCTAATAAGCTAATACTAATAACTAAGCTCATCAGTGCTTTTATCAGGGGTCAGGGGGTAGTCAAACCAAACTACCTTGATCCTTGTCAAAGAGTTTTTATTAAGTTTCTCGATGAAATACACATGATTATGTGCTGCTTTTGATAAGCCCTGAGTGGTGATTGTTGAAATTTAGATCCACAAATTGCCCGCAATCAATCCTTCCTTACATTATAAATCATGCATTTTTAAACTAAGGTATGAATGCTTTGGGAAGTGCTAATTTTCGGAAGCTCTTTGTAGACCTCCAAGGCCTTTGACCTTAAATGATTTGCTCTGAAGTCATTTCAGACCAATCGTTGAGGGGTCACATTCTACAATCCCGCATTATTACGAATAAACAATGCTGATTTGAGCACCCATTTCAAACAGCTCTGAACCAGTAAACCATTAGGAAATCATGCAGTGTACATGGAATTTACAGTGAGAAGTGAGTGCCCTTCACCCATCATACACGACAAGGGAACATTTCACTTTTTCAGCAATTTTGAATCATTTACCATTTTGCTTTGGGAAGACCTTGTAGACCTCCAAGGCCTTTGACCTACTAAATCTAAGATTTCTGTAACTTCTGAAGTCATTTCGAACCAATCGTTGAGGGCTCTACATTCTACAATCCCCGCATTATTACGAATAAAATCAAATTTGCTGATTTGAGCACCATTTTCAACAGCTCGTGTGAACCAGTAAACCACTGCAGGAAATCACATGCAGTGTACATGGAATTTACAGTGAGAAGTGAGTGCCCTTCACCCATCATACACGACATGAACTTCTCTCCTTGTAGGAACATTTCACTTTTCAGCAACTTGTTAGACACACACGGACACATCATTTACCGCATATTCACATCTATCATAATATTTGAATTTTAAACCTGTATCACGCATATCGTGCCACACGCCACAGCAACCTACCACATAATATCACGACACGCCATCCCTCACACCATCCTACACACTCCATCCCCCAAAATATCACTCCGCAGTCCACACTCCATCCCACATTCCCGCACAATATCACACCACACTCCATCCCTTAACAAAACATACTCTCCCTTCCTCTCCGCAACTCCCATGTGACATCAACACACTCTGTATATGACAATCAAATGTACCTGCGGCACTTTACAAATATATACACACTTCTAGAAAATGACATGATATATATAATAAAATGTGTCAATCAGGGCAAATGGGCACTTCAACGTCATCAATTCACCACTTTAAATCCTTGAACTGACGTTATTCTCAGTCGCATGTTTTACTTGTGCGTAACCTTTACAAATCTGTCACTTGTCCACTTAAATTGCTCCGTGAAAGGAAGAAATTTAATATACACAGAAAAATATACCATGCTTTAGACGTTGTAATATTCCCGAATACCGCCGGTATTAGAGATGTACTATACGTGGAGTTGTGAAGAAGAAAATGCTTTCCGGTTTCTAATATTGTAGTGTCACGATTCAGATTATTTACCGTATGCCAGAGATGTGCGGCAAGGAAAGAGATTATTGGTTTTCCTATTTCCTTCTTCAAAGTATGGCATAGAATGGTATAATAGATTCATATGAGAACTCCAATTTACATGGAAGAAAGCCATAGTTGTATGCGAATTTTGCTTTTCAAAAGCTTCCAAAAATTTGAAATATCTTCTATCAGCGCCCAGGAAAAAGGAAGAAAGTAAGAGTGGATCAGGGATAACTCAATACTTTACAGAAGTGGGAGGGGGTAACACCCGGGTTCCTGTTACGAGAAAACTCGCAAGAAAACTTACGAGAAATGTTTTCGCCGCAGTTCCTGTACAAAAATTTTCGCGAGAAAAACCACCTTTTTTCCTCGCGAGAATACTCGCGAGAAATTTGAACACGTTTTTTTGCACATTTTCCTCGCGAGAATTCTCGCAAGGAAAATACGAAAAAGGAATAATTGATTTTGGATGGAATGTTACACATAATAGGAATATCGAATTATGAGCGTCAATTACGTCCAAGCAAAACAAAAAAAACTCGTGTACAGGAACTATGTTGATGAAAATCCTGATTTCTCGCAAGTTTTCTTGCAAGTTTTTTCGTGAGTTTTTCTCGTAACAGGAACCCGGGTGTTAGAAAAATAAATATTTTAGGATTCTCTGAGAGGAGAGGCGGTCATATCGTGAATGGAAGGAGGGGACTCGATGGAGGAGAGGAGGGCGGTGTCATGTTACATTTTATGACGTCATAGCAAACACAGACTACAGCTGATAACACTATTCACTTCCCATGTTGATCTCAGTTCTTTGCAGACAGTGAAGAATAATTCATATCACAGATCCACATATAGCAGCTAATTTTGTGATTCTTACATTCATTTTAAAGATAAGAGACGCATTAGAAGATACTACAAAAATTCGCAGATAATGGTATTATCTTGTCGACTTTCCTGGCTATATGATTCATTCAAGCTGGTGACTTAAATTTAGATAGTTTGGGTAAGGGATTGGTTATGGAATACTCTTCTTTGTATGGGATACTCTTCTTTGGCCATACCCCATTTTGCTGATACAGAAAGCTTTTACAGAATCAAAAAAAGTAAAAGGGGTCAAGACTTATGAAGCACCTTGAACACACTATTATGGAGCATTCACATTATTACAAAAGCAACTCGGGGATAGAGATTAGAGGGGGTTTGCAACTGCTGACAGAAGGTAGGGAAGGGGTCTGAAATGGTCAAGTATGCTGAGATAACACGTGGAAGCTCCCTGATATGTAATCAAAGTCTCATAACGAACATGTGTTATAATAAGCTCTATGTAACACAATATTAAGAAGAGCCTTGTATGTTACACTAATACCATGAGAAAATCAAAAATCAAATTACTTCTGTCATCTGTATATGTGTGACGTGATGTTATTAAAGTAGGGCGCACTTCACTTTAATTAGAATGACATCTCGGTCCTGCTTTAACACTAATAATTATAAGAGTTTTAATATCATAATACGGTTAAGTGGTCTGTTGATGACGTAGAACCGCCTATTTTCTCTGTGCGAAGAATAAAGTAATAATCTAATGCTACGAAGATTTATTTTAGGCAGCCACAGTTTGTGCTATTTAATTACAAACCGTGTTTGATGTTCTGTGTCATGTTTGAATCATGATGTAAGCCTCGTTAAATAGTATAGCGGACTAAAAACTGCAACTGACTCGGCCTTACGTCGGACAGTTAACGTCATACCCCTGGTCACATCATGGATTATATTACAAACCTACCTGTACTTTTTCGAAGTCTTTCTAGTAGCCTAAAAATATAAGAGTTTCCCAAATGAAAATAAAATAGTGAAGGGAAATTTTAATAATCATCTGGTTAATCATAACCATTTACTCATTTAAAAGAATCTGCAACATGGAATCAATATTTTGCTGTGTCTTCTTCAGTGTCCAAAAGTTTTGATAAATCCATCAGTTTGAGACCTGTGTCTGCGTTACAACACGGACAGATACATGTAAAGTTCAATGATATTTGGAAATGAATCCAACAAATTCCAGTCCGTGTGCGTGTTACATGGAACACTGTACACGGAAACAGTTTGCTCTGCAGGTATGTTGTAGGATTTCTCCTCAAAATTGTGAATCGTCAACGGCACTCAGCAAGTTACAACAAGGAACGTGTGAAATCCTTCAGTCTCACGAATATTCTACTGCCAAACGTCATGAAATTACCATTCCAAACCATGACCAAGTCGTCACTTTACAGTCTACTCGCTAGGACAGATACCAATCTTTTAATCTTGAGTGACCTATGGCTTTGCAGCAGTAGCACAAGATGGTCGAAATATTTGATACATTTTGATACACATAATATGGATGATCATTATATAATCATGTGTGAGTTGACGCTGCTAACAATCATATACATTCTCTTATCAGTTTCACACATGATTCACCTTGGAACGTTGCCAAATTATCCCAACTTCTAACAGGACCGTTCGTGGTAATTTGAGATATAAAATAGGATTTCAGAGTGTCATAATTAAAATATACCCTTCTAAATATGGGGAGAGAGAACTTGCAGAGCTTCACTCTGGAAATGGGAATATCACTCATAGCTGTGTCAGTATTATAATATCAAAATGTTCTAGAACAAAATATAAAAAGATACACTCTGTACTATAATGATGTAATTTTTGGAAGATTTATTTCCTGTTTTTATGAGAACTTTTTTCTAAACTTCTCGAAACTAAAGCAATTCATCGCTGACCAGGCTAAGAGCTCAACGTGTTTCACAACGTGTTTCTCAGTTTTTTGTTTGAAATCAGTTTTGTCTGGGATTATCAAAAGCAAAAGCGGGGCAACAAAGGGTACGCTTTTCATATTAATAGCTATGACAAGTTGGAGGTTTGTTGCAGGATTGAATATACTATCATCGTTCCCAACATCAAGGGCATACTTGTCATGATGTGTGATAAAAGGGTGCTCGATGTACGAGTCCCTTCAATTTACATCCCTAATCTTGCAAGCGAGAAACTTTTAACACTTTCCACCCCTATTATCATGTGTATACATACACACTTTACAATCATCACAACCACAAGTCACCATCTCTAGTTTATTGTTGAAATAAGCACCAAATTTCACCTTGTAAAGCTTCACTCATAGATGAAATAACCCTGTACATAGAGTAAGTTTGTTGATTACATGTAGCTAGGTGATTACACTATTACAGTCTACGGTGTATAGAGTTGAAATCTGACATGAATTTGAGCTTTGAGTTGGAGTGATTCTGCACACATTCGATCATGTCAACAGCCGTTGTCTTACTAAATTCCACTTCCTTTACATATGTCTCAGACTGTAATGCAATGCTGTGTAATGTTGAGTGTGAGCAATGAGCATGTGTGATGAAGAGGCTTATGAGCTGCTGTATCATCTAAGTGCTGTTTGAGTAGGCATAAATTTGATAATTGCACTAATTAGATTGACAATAAATTGACAACAAATTTATTAGGAGAAGCAAGCAAAATGTAGGAATTTATCGAACAGAATATGAAACAGTTCGAATAGAATATGAAACAGTTCATATCCTTTACTCTTGTTGAAATCTCGCTCAATATTTCAATTATACACTTTTTGGATCGCCTACCTCAAATGAAGAAGAAAGAATGTAACAAAACAATATGAGCCATTACAGGCGAGTGCAAATGTGAGCAAAACACGTCAATGCCCCACCACAATACTTTATCTACTTACTAATTGAAGTTACAATGCACACCTTTATATTCATTTGACAGAGTGGATATGAGTATGAATGAAGACTCGGAGATATGCCTCACTATATCAGTGCCTACTGAGTAGAAAAGATAGGTAAGTGAATGACATTTTATTATGTATCTTAGAGGATTTCTTTCATTTCTTTTATTTAGAAATGAAAGAAATGAACTTCCCAATTCAGAGCTCCTCGTTTGTTAATTTGTAACCTGGAAGACAGGGTCTCGTGGGTCTACCACTGCGTTGATAAGTGTGAAATGTAACACATTATATATGATAGAAAAATTCAGTATTTCTGAAAACTCGGAATGCCCACAGTTAATGTTCCTCTAATTTATCTTCAACTGCTTACGAAGCCCTGAATATTTTATTCTAATTTGTACTATCATACATTCACATGTACGAAATAGGCACAACAACTATGATGAGTAGGTTCAAACTCCGTGTTTTAGCATATGTGTAATTATGTGAAGCAAAACCATCTTACATAAGTTACTCATAAGTTACATGGCGCAGAGGTTTTATTTCTTTACATTACTAACATTAAATTATCTTTTGAATTAAATCCCCGAACTGATCAATAAGCTGCTGTGAGAGTTTATTCTTTAATGATTTACAACATCATGATGTATGTAAGTGAGAATAATTCTTATCCTTTCAGCAATTCACTGTCTGAGCCACATAATATTCAAAGTACACTTCGGCTGCTCTTCTAACGGAAAACTCGTCTAATGCTGGGCACGAGGCAAGTAGTAGTAAATACTACATTCCTTTACCTGCAGTGCTGACAGCCTTAAAACGGACATGTACCATATATCAGCTCAGTTTTCTGTGTACTGTGCTACATACTATCGTTAACTAAGTACAAATTATACATTATTTCAAATTATTCAAACTCATTGTTGCAGAGGATTTCATCATCTGTACTCTGCCCTTCTTTTCGGTACAAAACACCAAACTTGAAGTTGATAGCACCCTGGATATGATTCAAGAGTTTAATCATTCCAAGATTCACATAATCAATGGATGCAGTGGTAAATTGAAAGATATATCCAAACTTCGAAAGGTCAGACTGATTGAAAATTCACAAACCTCTTGTTCTTCGATGTATAGTAAATCCTTTTGGATATCGGCTTGTTTAATCTCTTTAGGGGCTCGGGCAACGTCAATATCTCCAAACTCTCTGTCAAGGAATCGCCATAGTTAACTTTTTGTTTTAAAATGTTTGTTCATTTGGTCAAATTGACAGTACAAGTGCAAGTAAAAACTGAAATATACTGAAATACCTAATAGCTATATATTGCCAATTTTCCAAACTGCTAGACTCACTGGCAGATTGAGTGAGGGGTCCTTGGCTTATGTGACTTTGGAAGATATATCCGTTGTAGCCCCTGTAAAGTTAGATTTTAACAATCAACATAAGTGCTGATTTGAACACAACCAGTGCAGTGTAATGTTTAGACATGATATAAACCCAGCTATTCAAAAGTATAAATGACACACATTAAGCATTAACTCACACTTTTTGCCCATAAGATGGCTCTATAGTCTTCTTCAGATTTAACAATGGAGAGAATGAAAATATCTTTATCAGTTGTTTTGCCATAATAGTTCTGATGTGCTGAAAAAGTTTCTGGTCAGGAGATCAAAGGAATTTTTTAAAAGAGGTTTTGCAGTACAATAATTTAAAAGTAAATAAGAAGTCAATATTCTTCCAAAAAGTAATGTGACATGATCATTGGATATGTAGTGTATTTCACCTGTTCCTAAGAAGTATTTGAAGTACCATCTTAGATGAGACTCAGGATTTTCTAGAAGAGCTGCACCATGAGCAGAGCCTGTACATCTTCTACCATTTCCCTGTTGGATTTCCTTGATCATTTGACTAAGGTATTACCAAGAAAATTCATATTACTGACAAGGCCAATAATGCAAATTGTGTGGTTGCTGCTAATGGATCATTCACATAATATTAGGTAATCACCAAGGGGGAGGAGGGTTTCTGAATGATTAAGTTACATGTTATTGTCACACATATACAACTACTGTAAACTTGGTTATGAGGGGGGGGGGGGTTAAAATCAGCCAAAAATAATTATTTGAAAGATCCCTGAAGGAAATATAGCTACATACCTTTCCCTTTTCTTCCCAGAATTTCATGTTTTGTCCACATCACCAATGTCAAATACTCTTCATCCTATGAAATCGAAGCAAATCACTGTTATATGAAAATGACTATTTCATGCATGTGTGCACATGGATCTTACGAAAAGTTGAAAGAAGCATGACGAACTGAGGGATTAAATCCAATGTCTTATCTATAGAGGTGTATGGGTATACTACAAACATGACAAAATACTGCATCAAACTGCTACAAACATAACAAAATACGGTATCAATTTTCTAATTCAAGGATTGACATGAGAGGCAGAAGAGACTAAACTGTGAATCATCAGCGGTTACCCTACAGTTGTAAGGCATCCCTGCCATCTGCGATGTAGATGTCCCATCAGCAGGTGACAAAGGGAAAAGGAGGGGTTTCGGTCCACATACCCCTCACAGCTTGCAACTGCAAGGCTGGGCCACCCAGGACTCCAGATTCCTGAGCAACACAGTTTAGAGGGAAGGGGTAGAAAAAATAAAGAGTTCAGTAGAGGTAAAAGATCAATGACTGCTATAATCGTGTGGAATATCTTAATACAAAGCTATTAAAACCTGAATTTGAACGTTGAAATGAAAGGGAGGTTGCAGGCATCTGCCTTTCCAGCCCCACATTCAATCCCAGGCTAATCATACAGCAAGTTATTTGAGGTCAGAAACAAGCTGCATAACTGACCAGTACAGAATGTGAAGAACCTCGCATGCCAATACCTAAACAAATTGATCTAAAGTTGTACTGAAGTGAAAAATAAATAAATAATACTATCAAGTAAAACACGATTCATTCTAAAAAAATCCATCCAAAAACATCAGTCAACTTAAAATGTTCATGTTGCTAGACACACAATAATAATCTGAACAATGAACAATGCAAGTAGAGACAACTTAATAAACTAAAAAGTAAAAACAACTAAAGATAACGGTTTTTCTAATAAAAGTTAATAAATCGACGGGCGATGTCCGTCCCTTTCTTCTGACTTGTTGTTCGCCCTCGCGGAAGGCGCAAAGTGACGTCCAAATGTGGAACGTTGCGCCGCGCGCGCGAGGGTAGGGTAACATCCTACGAGTTAATAAAAGAATTGAAATCAGTATTTTACAAACAAAGCTCCAATATGATATGAGTACACAATCAGCACTCATCTCGACATCTCGAAAGAAAATTTAAAAAAGTATTAATGACAATGAATTATTCAAATCAATTTTATGCAATATGACAATCATATGCTGCAATTTTTAGCCCAATTATTGATATTCCTAAACCTGCATAGGTGTGTGTGCGCGACGCGGACGATTGTCTGACCCTCTCGAGAATCAGGGCCGCGGCCGGTGTCAGCGGGTCATACATCGTACGACAAAAAAGACCGAAATCAGTTCATCGAAATTTAAAAATTATTTGCTTTGTTTTATGAGTTGATTTTACATGGCAGTATTTTGCTTCAAAGTTTTGCAAAAATCTACTGTGTTGAGCTAGAAGATACGCGAAGGATGTCACCGACAAGTATTGGTTAGGCATCCTTCGCGCGCATACAAAGAAATTTTCGATCACTTATGCGCGCGCATAATACTGCCAAAATACTGCCATGTAAAATCAACTCATAAAACAAAGCAAATAATTTTTAAATTTCGATGAACTGATTTCTCGTAGGATGTTACCCTACCCTCGCGCGCGCGGCGCAACGTTCCACATTTGGACGTCACTTTGCGCCTTCCGCGAGGGTAGGGGGAAATACAACATCGTGTGCAGCAGAAAGTGCTGCACAATCTGATTGGTCGAGCGCGTACTACGTCATTATCATAAGCTAACGTATTGCGCTACGAAACGACGCGCGCGCACCAATATTGCAAAAAATTGTCTGGTTGGGCAAATTGAGTGAAATTTATTGAAAAAACTTTTGTCAAATGTTACATCATTGGAAAGATCTCATTCTCAGCTATAAATTAAAAAAGAATCGTGGAAAAGATGCTTTGGATCGGGAGTTATGGGCGTTTTACTGAAATTTTGTAGCTGTC